>JADRCD010081837.1:0-11763 GCA_019843815.1 Montemys delectorum | reverse complement strand
TGTATAGTCCTTGATTGGTGGTTGGGTCCCTGGGAGCTCTGAGGGTACTAGTTAGTAATTGTTGTTCATCCTAAGGGGCTGCAAACCCTTCAGCCCCATAGAACCTTTCTCTAACTCCTTCATTGGGGACAGTGTACTCAGTTCAATGAATGGCTGTGAGCCTCTACATCTGTATTAGTCAGGTATTGTAAGAGCCTCTCAGGAGATAGCTATATGCTTGTCCTTCCTTCAGTCTCTGCTCCATAGTTAATCTCTGCCACTCTTTCTGTGTGTGTTTGGTTCCCCTTTTTAAGAAGGAATGAAATGTCCACATTTTGGTCTTTCTTCTTCTTAAGTTTCTGGTGGTTTGTGGGTCATTCTTCCTATATTCCAAACTTCTGGGCTAATAACCACTTATCAGAGAATGCATACCATGTGTGATCTTTTGTGATTCCACCTGCTTTCTTTATCTCTGTAGCTGAGTACAGGCTGACAGGAAGGCCATGCAAGGGTCCTGTCATTGAGATCTGGAGAGGCAGGACGCAATGTCTCATTGCAGGCTCACAAGTGCATCGTGACAGAGCTGATAAACAAATAGAAAGTTAGTAAAAGCAGCTAAGGTCTGTGCAGTGTCTAATTAAAAAAAAAACAAACAAACCAACAACAACAACTTTCACATTTTGTCCAGGTTAAAAAGTCCTTTTGACCCCTGAGCTTTGAGACCTCTCAGTATATGTATTTTTTGGGGGGAGGATACAAGTCATCCATAGCAGTTTCATTATATGCTTCTGACCACAAAGCTGGTTAAGGACACTGTTATTCACTCAACAGTCCTCAAATATTTAGGTAAACACTTAACTTCATTCATTGTATTAGGAAGCTGTGGATCCTGTGACCCGGCCGCAAGTACTCTGATCTTATCTTTCAGTGCCTCTCCACATGTAGCAAAGATCACTGATATACCTTTTAGGCTTTATGCTTCTGGAACTTGTATACTTGTGTGGTAAGGCTCTGGGGCTCCAGTGCAATTCCACTAGCTAAGAAAAACAAGAATGAAAGGTCAAACCTGGCTATTCTTTAAAATAATGAAAATCAAGCCAGTGGGGTTGGCCTTCCTCACTCACAACACTGGGAACTGTGGCCAGAATCGTCACCAGTGTAGCACCAGGACCCATTTTCTGTTGGACAGGCACGTGAGCTGGTACAGATCTGCTGGAGAACATCGAGCTTATCAGAAGTGTTAGTGATGTGTGTTCCGAGTTAGGATTAAGGTGATATCCCAGGGAAGTAAGGAACTCTCAAAGGGAAATCATGATCTTAGTCTGTATACAGCATTTGAAATTGGGGGTTTGGGAATTATCTAGCGACATGGAACTGATGAAATAAATGTAGGCCACCTCCATGCTGAAACACTATCTAACCACTGAAAAATTTATGGGTGACCATTTATCGATATGTATGTTCACATAGTCACATGTTCAGCAAGGGTAGAATGAGGTATAAATTACTATTTACATTACAATCTTGCTTTGGTAAGAGCATATTATGTGTGAATCCAAAAGGACACACACTAACAGGCCAACATAGGCCATATCTGGTATGGTGTACATTTAACTTTGCTTTGGCTTGCCTTTACATTTTCTCTATAATGTGAATGTACTTTTTTTTTTTTAAATAATGTGAAAAGAGTCATAAATATAAGATTTTCTCTCACTCCAGGTCTGAACACCCAGGAACAAAAAGATTGATGTTCACCTTCATATAACTTGACAACTAACGTTTGTATCTTATTTGCTGATTTTATGATGAAGGTATCCTAAAATTCTGTTTTTTTTTAATATTTCTTGATTCTGCAAAGAATTAGAATATGGAGCTTGTGGCCTGACTCCTGGGTGGCCCAGTGATGTAGATGTTTAGTGATAGCCCTGGGAGGTCCCAGAGCGCAAGTGTTGTACCCAATTAATTTTTTATTCCTCTAAGAAAATGCTACTTAGGTTGACAGGCATATTTCCTCAGTGGAGGGAGAATACGAGATAAGAGCGTGCTGGGAAGTGGCTTGGGAATAACGGAACCTTGTAAATCTGATTTCCCTGAATAGCCCATGAAAGCATTAAACAAACAGAGTGCTGTGTCCTGGAGCTTTGCCTGAATTAAAGAGCGTAAGAAGTATTGACTTTACACAACTCAATAGAACTATTATTTGTGATTGAATGCCAGATTAAATGGCTGGAGAGCGGCCATAAGCAAGGCTGTGAATACATGAGAATCAGAGTTACAGCAAAGTTCTTTCTAATCTCTGTTCCATTTGGCTTCAGCAAAATGCCTCCATGTCCCTTCCATACAGTGATACATTGTCCTTAGGGGCAACTGACCTGGTGGTCTCTCTCACATAGAGGGTGTCCACCATTCTCAGGCTTCATTTGAAAGGTAAGGTGGTGGAGGCTAGGTGGTCCAGATAGTTTGGAGCATTAAAGTGCATGCCCAGATCCGTGGCTCTCCTCTCCCTATCAGCCAGGCTGTAAGAATCAGAGTCAATAAGAGGGAAGGTTTTCTCTTTATAATACTGGGAAAAGCATTGTGTTCAGAAGAGAAATATATATACAGAAGACACTGCTTAATGCTTAATGCTTAATGCTTAATGCTTAATGCTCCTTAGGCTGTCTTAGAAGGTCAGATCTTTATCTACTCCTCTGGGCCGATCCCACGTGATGACACATCTTTGTATAAATAAGTTACGTTATACAATGTTTTACGGTTTGCAAAACATATTTGATGTATGCTTTCTAATTCAGTGCTAACAACAGCTCTTGCTTTATCACCCTTTGCTGAACTGTCTCATTTAACTCTTTGGAGAACTAGGAGATAAGAGTGTGATAGTGAAAACTGATTGCCAATTTGACAGGATCTAGAATCACCTAGAAGACCACTCTTGGGGGACAACATCTACGAGAGAGTTTCTGGTGTGAGTTAGTTTAAGTAGGAGAATACACCCTAATCTGGGTGGGTCCAGTCTATGGACTAGGGTCTCAGGCTCTATAAAAAGGGGAGGTTGAACTAAGGACCAGTGTTCATCTGTCTCTCTGGTTCCTGACTTAGGATGTGATGCACGCAGCTCCTCAGGCTCCTGCTGTCCTGCCTCCCCAGCCATGATGGACTGAATCCTTGAGCCATGAACCTTACATTGCTCCTTTTGGGTATTTTAAAACAAGCAAAACAACCAATTCCTATAGTATTAGATATATTTCAAAAAATTAGTTCTCCAATTTCCAACTCCTAGTAACTCATAACTCTAAATCTTAAAAGTGTCAACCTTCACTTTATAGTCTGGGAGATGTGGAGAGTGGCCAAAAAAGTGAAGCTTTAGGCTTGTCTCCAAGGCCTCAAAAGTCTACATTCTAAGTATTCTAAGAGGTCAGGAGCCCCATATGAATGCTGAAGGGGATTTAGGAAGGCAAGTTTTAATTCTAAACCAGTCCAGACACTTTATTGTTGTTTATTTTTGAGATTGTATTTTGATTACAACATTTCTCCCTTTCCTTTCCTCCCTCCAAACCGTTCTACACATCATGCCCACTCTCTTTCAAATTCATGGACCCTTTTTTCATTGTAATCCCTAATGACAATATATAAATATTTGTCCTTATATCCACAGATACATGTATCTTTATCCCTCATCAAGGAAACTTCTCTTTGCAACAGATAAAGACTGCTACAAAACCCCCACAACCAATCAATGTGCAGAGTTGTGAAGCCCAGTTGGAATGGATATATCTACAAAATGCTATGCTAGGGCTCAGGGAACATTGCAGGTAAAGGGGGTAGAAAGATTGGAAGAGGAAGAAGACCAGGGACTTTGCTGTGATAGTCTGTCTGCTAGTAACATTTCAAACTCCACCTATAGAGTTTCACTAGCATGACTGCCAAACATGGGCTGAACAAGGACAGCTCCCTCCCTGAGGACAAGCTTTCATTGTGTCCAAAGGTGCTGTGCATGCTTCCAAAAGAAAGAGGCAAATAACAGTCCTACCCAGCTATGACATCGATAGACCCAATCAACAACCAGCACAGCATAATAACTCTACAGATGCAGTAGTGGCACGTATACCTTGGAAGAAACCAACCACTCTCTAAATAGACTTAAGATCCACTCAACAAGAGGGAGACCATACCTAGTACTGGAAACCTAGCTAACTACTCAGTGCTAGAGGAGCCATGTGTGTTGAAGGAGAATCTACAGATACTTCGTTTTCAAAGGAATTTCTTGTTGATAAGTAGTCCTCCAAGCTCGAAGGTATTTGTTCAGTTTCTAAATCTTCCCAGGAACTAGGTTTATTTATTGCTTCAGTTGAGATGGAAGAAAGTTCATTCATTAAAGTGGCAACGGCTTTGGGGATCTTGGGAAGGAGAGCTCAGAGGATTTGGAACCCCCTGGAAAATGATTGGAGGACACCATCACTTCCTGGGGTCTAAAGTTTAAAGGGTCTCCTGGTAAGTACTGAGAAGCCTGGGTGACAAGAGGGACTTTGGCGGTGGGAATTCTATGTATTAAGTTTTTATTAGTGGCAGCCATTTATTGATGTGTGTGCAATGCATCGGAGATGGAAAGGTTGTGGTAAATGCCATGTTAGGATCACAAAATGACACTAAGATTTGCCAGCATGTGTGACTGGCACTCTAGGTTTTGCTGTGACTAATGGATCTTTAAAAAACTCCCTGAACTCACAGTGAGAAAAATATTATTGCCTAGGAAAAACATTGGAAAACAATGTTCTTGAGCCAACTCTTGAGCTCCGGAGCTTGAGACATCTGTATTCCACAAAGAAAGCTCGACAGCCAGCTTTACATTTTGTTAATTATCCAGTAAGTTATAAACTTTGTGAACCAAGGTATAATTTAGAATTGGCTGAGATTTCCCAGAAAAGATTTCCTTTCTCCAGAAGACAAATGTCCAATTGATTTGCAATCCAAATATAATTATCTACTTGGAAGTTAACCATTCCTGTGTAGGCTACATCCTTATTGACAAAACACGTTTCTGTTTTCATGTAATGCTTAGTGAGTGTATATGTGTGTATGTGTGTGTATGTGTGTATATTGTATGTTTGTGTTTAGGATAAATAATTTTTTTTTGCTTATATTGACTATGATTTACTTTGAAGGAAGTCCAAAACAAGTTAACAAGATTTACATGCGTTGAGTTTGTAATATCAAAATAAAATGAAATCAATAAGAGACACTAACAGTCCTACTCTCTGAGGACACTGCAGAGATCAGGAACTCTAGCAGGCAGAAAGGAGTGAAGAGACACAGTTCTGCCCTGTGGCAGTTGCTCTTACACAAAGCTGTGGGGTCGTGTTAGTTTGTGAGTTTTCAGTCTGTTGTGGAGTAGGCATGTTTAGGCAGCTACGTTTTTTTCCCCAGGAGGCAGCTCATGAATGGTTATCTTCTCTTGTCTTCTTCCTGGAGTAGGTTATCAGCAGATACATCTCCCTAACAGCCCTCATTCCAGTACTGGAGTATCCATTCTTTGTTGAGCCCTTTTAGCTCTTGTTTCTTGCACAGAATTCTGCGGCTCCGTGTCACGAGGCCCAGACCATGATCTGCACTTTGCCTTTTGAAAGGAATGGCCTCTGTGTCTTCAGTACATTGCCGTTCCAGTCTGTACCTTTCCCGTCTTGTCTAGGGTTTCTTGAGGAAACAGTGTGTGATAATGTGGAGTAGATATCAAGCACAATGCATTTATCAGAAATCTTATCAGTATGATTTTGTCTGGGCTAAGGTCACCTCCCTGCTCTAGCCTCCCATCTATAGGCAAGTTTAATGAGCCTTTGTTCTACATTTCTCTCTTTGGGTGGCTTAAGAATAGACTTGATGATAGTGTGATGCCTCAAATCTGCCAGAAATCTGTCTTGCTGACTTTATTACCCTCAGAAGCCACCAAGTTCACCATACTGGTACAAGCTTTGCTGTCCTCAGGGACTGCCTCTTGACTGTTCTGGGGCCATCTCTCCTTCCTAAGGGGTAGCAAATAGACTTTTTCCATGTCCTGGAGGGCCACTTGTCAGGGTCCTCATTCCTGTTGCTCTAAGTTGGTCTTGTGACCTTCTTAGGTTGTCAGGAACTTTGGGGGCCTGATCTACCTGTGAACCAGAACAGAGAGGGTGTACTGACTTGGGAACATCTGGTGACTCTGCCACCCCTACATGAGTCTGTGATAGAGATGAATAAGTTAAGTGGTGTAGTGACATTGTATAGTTATCACAAATGTATATGTCCTGCCACAGTGTTCATATCACATTTCCACAGGTGAGGGAGGAGGGGATTGGCTAAGGTCAAGCGGCTGGAAGGCAATGAGTTTGCTCAAGTCTGTGATGCACCCAGTATTACTGTTTGGGATTCACATTTCAATAATGTTTACTGTGAAAATAAACTCCCTTCCAGGCCCAGAAGACCACGGAGGTAAAATGGAGTTCAGTCATGAGCTGTTGCCATGGAGAGCAAATTGCCTCAAAGTACTTTCATTCACTTCCTTACAAAAGGGAGATTTTCACCATCACAAAAGCTAAAACTGTTTTAAAGATCTATGAGGTCTTATGAAGTTGGAAATGCTTTGCAATGCTTTGAATGCCCATAGCCTATACCCTAGCACATGGTGAGGGTTTAATAAGCATTGAGTTCCTCTTGTCATTGGGTGATTTATGACATACTGACAGAAAGCATATAAAAATCCATGTTAGCCGTGCTGCCCCGAGGCAGTGAGCATCACGCCAGATCTTGTGCAGTGCTCCCAGCCCACACAACATGCTGTCAGCCAGTGTGAGTGTTCTCTGTCATCACCCCATCTCCTCCTCTGTCTCACTTAACCCCTCTGTGAGCACTCACCTCATATCTCTAGGTGGAACTCAGGCAATCAAGGTGAAGGATGGCATGAGTTGGGGCAGGGGTTGGTTCATCTCCTTTGCCAGGCCCATTCCATATGCTTTTTCTGTGCTAGTCCAGTTTTTATGGAAGTCTTTGGCAGGGGTAATGGACCCCATAGCACTGTGCATTTGTGTTCTTGAGTCTTAAGATCTATTTTTGTTGACAAGGAAGAATGCATTCCTGTGAGTGAAGCAGATAGCGGGGTGAAGTGTGTTTTCTTTGTTGTTTTGGCACGCTGGTTTAAAAGTTATCTGCTTGCAGCAGGGCTTTCTTCTTGTTAGGGCAAACAGAGTAAATGATAGTGTCAATTGAAGGCCGGCAGCAGATCCAGTGGGTCTGTGGGTAGGAAGGTCCTGGCTGCTGAGCAAGCTGAGAGAGTAGGCTGTCTATCCAGGGACAGGATATCCAGGATTCCCCTTGGCCTTCATTTGTCATGCTCAATGTCCTAGATTTGACACCGTTGCTGAGGTCATTGGGGAAGGGGAGGGGTCACAGAGAAGGTAACCCCCGCCCCCTATGTCTCTGTATGATATCAGAGACTTAGTTTATTTTGGTGAATTATATTTATTCAATTCTGTCTATTTGGTGTGAGTAGAAATTGTAAGCCTTCCCCCCAGATATTTTTCTTTTGCTTTAAACAAATTTGTATACAAAGTAACTGGCTTTACTATGGAATATTCAAAACTTGTTTTCTTTGGTCCTCTTTTCCTCTCCTCCTCCCTCCTCCTGCCTCCCTCCCCCTGTACCTCTTTGTCCCAGGAGTGCCCCCTGAACTTTGCTGTCATTGTGCCTTATTTCTCTTTTCCTACAAACTCAGAATTTCTTCATAAAGCACTGTTTTAGACAGCGTGAGTCGCTGCTGCTGGGGTGAGCTATGGTAGTCTGGAGTGTTTTCAGCCACCGAGAATCTGATTTTGGTTTTAGTCTCTGCTAGAGGAATACATAGATACAGATGAGACAACTTTCCTGGGGAGCTATGGATTCCCATTAATCATCCTGCTAAATCCTCAAGGATATAACGGTCATTACAGAAAGATGGGCAACTACCTTCCACCTCAAAGGAAACAAGTATCTAAAGCAAGCTTCAATGATGACACGTGTTGGAAGATAATCGCACCCACGCATTGGACAAATGCACAAATTTTTGTTTAACCTTCATACGAGTCTTCAGATATGGGCAAGTGGTATCTCTTGGAAAAATGAGGGTCTAAAGAGATAAGGCTGTACGTCTTTGCTTGTTTGGGGTCCTGTACCCAAGTACCACCGTCTAGGTGGCTTATAAGTAGCTGAAATTTATTTCCTTTCATTCTGGAGGTTGGAAGTCTAGGATCACGGAGCGGGCAATGTCAGACACTCTTCCAGGTGTGGGTGGCCAACTTCTCACAACTCCACGTGACAAAGGGAGAGGCAATGCTCTGGGGTCCCCCTGATAAAGGCACTAGCTTCATTTAGAGGGCTTTGCCTTCGTGACCTGGCCACCCCACAAGGCTTCACCCTGATGCGGTAACACTGGGGATTGGAGTTCAATAACAAAACTTTGAGGGGACACAAGAAGCCAGCCCTAGCTTAAGGCCACTAAGGGCGGAAGTACACTGCTGTCTTAGCTTTCACATCTAATCTACACTGAGCTATGGTAGTCTGGAGTGTTTTCAGACCTGAGGAAGTTCCAAATGCTCTCCTCCCTAGGGAACACTACAAATAACTCATGTGCATTTGAAAATACATATGACATGAGAGGAGTCCCCAGTAGACTTTAAGGCATTTTCTAGTCCTGAGATAAACAGTTTGAAGACAGTGGCTAAGGATGTCTACATGGTTTTCTGATTATTGCCATTAATGTAACATGCGTTTGTTATTGATAATAGACTTGTTATCTGTATTATATAACTTCAAGTAGAGGAGGAAATGGCTTTATACTAGAATGTGAGTGTATTCTCATTGCTGTGACAAAATGTCTGATAGATGTCACTTAAGGGAGATTTTTGTTTGTTTATTTATTTATTTATTTGTTTGTTTGTTTTTCTTCCTGGCTTACAGTTTGAAGTGCAGTCCACCATGGCCACATGGCATCCAAAGCCAGGAAGCAGAGAGATGAATGCTGGTACTCAACTAGATTTCGCCTTTCTAGTTAGCTGAAGACTCCATGTCATAATGCTACCCATATTCAGGGTGGGTCTTCCCACTTCAATCTAGAGACTGTCTTAGACACAATCAGAGGTTTGTCTCCTAGATACTCTAGTTATGTGACAGTAACAACTAATGATTATTTAAACAACCATCCAAATTACACACACACAGACACACCCCTACCACCACCAGCACCAGCACTGCCAGCACCACCTCCACCACCACCACCACCAGTACCAGCACCAGCACCAGCACCACCACCACCACCACCACCACCACCACAACCGAGCCATCAGTTAAGCTTCATTGTAGGGGAGTGTGGTGGTTTGAATAGGCATGGCCCCCTTAGGCTCAGTGTGTGAATGCTTGGCCCATATTGAGTGGCATTATTTGGAAGTGTGGACTTGTTGAAGTAGCTGTGGTATTGTTGGAGGAAGTGTATCGTTGAGAGGGCAGGCTTTGAGGTTTCCTATGCTCAAGCTATACTCAATGAGACATATAAGGTTAAGAGTGTCCCACATCCACTCCACCACAGGGCCTGGACCACTCTGGGAAGGTCTGACTGCTCTTAACTCCACACAGGTCAGGCTTTGGGAAGCCTCAAGACACTGCTCTGGGGGTGGGGCAGCACAGTCTGAGATCCCGGGAACAGCTGGAGCTGGCTTGGGGGATTACAGGCCTGCAGGGACGCCAGGATCATCTGGTTCTTAGGCTCTTGGGCACCCAGGCGCCACTGGATGCCACAGAATAGCTGAGAATGGAGTTGGGGACTGTAGGCTGGATCTAGCCCAGGGCCGACAGGGTAAGAGGGAGCTCCGGCTGGGTCCCACGGGGAGGAGAGTCCTTGGCTTGTTCTGTGGGTGGCTTGACTTGGTTTGGTGGAGGACATAGCTGGGAGTGCAGAGAGGCCTTCTGTGGGAGATTAGATGGCCAGATTTTTAGGCAAAGGCCTGTTCCATTGCTCCCCACAGCAGATCTTGATGAAAAGAGGCAGTCTATGGTTTTAAGGCATTTATTGTTATGGTTGAAAGTGGCGATGAGTAAAACCATACCCCACTTTCTCAGGGCGGATCTGAGGTTAAATACCTTTTGCAGGGAGGAGTGTCTGGGAATGAGAGCTTAGTTGGCTAAGCCCTTTGCACCTTTAGGTACCTCATTAAAATGGAGATCTGTCTTGAGGCTATGGCTATGTGACCTGTGGTCAAATCCTCTGTCTGTGGAGGGGTTTGGGGCATTACCCTTACATGACTGAAGGACACAAAACTATGCAGGGCTTCGGCCTTGTGCCAGGAGCCTGGTATCCAAGAGTGTGGCAAAATGCCTTCCATTCCTTCAGGGTCACTGGGGTTTCAAGCTTGTGCTAGGCCAGAAACCAGGCTACCTTTCATGGTCCTACAGTGGCACACAGTCTCCATCTGCTGCCTGTGGGTCAAGGTGTAGAACTCTCAGCTCCTTCTCCGGTACCATGTCTGCCTGCATGCTGCCATGTTTCCTGCCATGACGATAATGGGCTAAACCTCTGAAATTGTAACCCAGCCCCAATTCAGTGTTTTCCTTTATAAGGGTTGCTGTGGTCATAGTGTCTCTCCACAGCAATAAAACACAAATGGAGACACGGAGTGTGGTGGTTTGAATATGCTTGGCTCCTGGGAAATGGCACTAGTATGAGGTCTGTCCCTGCTGTAGCAGGTGTGGCCTGGTTGGAGGGGTTGTGTCACTATAAGGCTCCTATGCTAAATGTCCACCTAAGTGCAGAAGGGAGCCTTCTCCTAGCTGCTTGTCTTCTCCTGGTTGCCTTCAGGATCAAGATGTAGAACTTTTGGCCCCTCCAGCAACATGCCTACCTGCATGCTGCCATGCCTCCTGCCATGATTATAACGGTCTGAACACCTGAAACTATAAGCCAGCCCTCAATTAGATGTTGTCCTTTATAAGAATTGCCTTGGTCATGGTGTCTTTTTACAGCCATGGGAACCCTAAGTGAGACAGGGAGGCTGTGCCCACTTTGCAGATGAGGAAGTCAGTCCAGGCTCAGTAGTTGCTCTAACTCAGCCTACACAGTCGGTTCTAGGAGTTGGTGTCTAAAACCACACCTGCCTGAATCAGCCTCTTTGGCATTCTTCCTGTTCCTTCTTTGTTCTTTAGCAGGGAATGTGCCCTGTTGTCTCTGACTCCTGCTTAGCATATGAGTCCCATGTCAAAGCCAGGGTTTTTGACTTTTCTTTTAGTGTTTCAAACTTTCTGATGATGTGGGCGAGTAACTCAGCCCTTTCTGTCAACTTCCTCATCAGAAAATGAATGTGAATAGCCCTACTTCTCAGGTTGTCACTTGAAATAAATGAAGTTATACCCAATCTGATGTAACTTAGTGCAGAGGGGGCAGTGGGCCCTGAACTAATCTTAGCCATTAGCTCACACTCTACAACTAAAACTACAGGCTCATGGAGTCATTTATTTATTGCTTGTGAGATACGTTTACCATGTGTTCTGTGCTTACATGGGTCTATCTAGGTATTTTAGGACGTGTGCATGTAAAGTCATGTACATGGTTTCATTGCTGATTTCAGACATGTAGACCTGAATTTCTCTCAACATACTACCTAATATGAAAATGTGCTTAACAATATAGGGACCGTGTCATGCCATCCTGGCTGTTCTCTGAGTTATTCATTTTCTGGATGAGGGGAAGGCAGCTTTGTTCTTCCCCTGTGGTCAGTTAAGAAGGCCCAGGCTTAG
>JADRCD010081821.1:0-15228 GCA_019843815.1 Montemys delectorum | reverse complement strand
TAGGAGTTGGGGTACAAAAGGGAAAGAAGAATGTGATGTAATTCTATTTACTTAAAATATGTTTTTAAATGATAAAATAAAGTCCAGACATCAAACATTTACTTGAGAATGACTTAAATGCTGTAGATCAAGAGGGATTTATTTCTTTCAATCTCCGAGAGTTCTGTGAATGATCCTTGATGGTTCTTAGAATTTTCTTTTTTATAATTTCTAAAAATGTTATTACATTTTCACTTATTTATTTGTGTGGTATATGTGTGTGCATTTTTCTCATACAGGTGCATAGGAGTCAGGGGATATTTTTTGAGAGTCTGTTCTCTCCTTCTACCATGTGGGCCCTGGGAATCTAACTCAAGTCTTTAGGCTTGGAAGCAAGTACTTTTATCCATGAGTCATCTCATCAGTCCTCCAAGTACTTTTCTACATGAGTAAATAAAGAAAACTAGAAAACAATTTTATCTGTTTGTTTCCTTGGGACATATTGATCTCTCAAGACTATCTTACTCCTCAATGTGTTAGGAAATCAAGATCTTGTCAAAACTGTCACATTGGATTAGGTATGGGGAATCTTCATTCCACCCTTGACGGTAATGTTATATTCACAAATACTCATGATCTCTGCAAACAAAACCACAAATTTTAGAATGCCATGTATAGCTAGTACATGTGCACTTACTTTGCTTTGAGGGATCAGCAAACTGGGAGGATATTTGAAACCATAAATTTATTATCTGTCTTAGTCAGAGTTTCTATTCCTACACAAACATCATGACCAAGAAGCAAGTTGGGGAGGAAAGGGTTTATTCGGCTTACTTCCACATTGCTGTTTATCACCAAAGGAAGTCAGGACTGGAACTCAAGCAGGTCAGAAAGCAGGAGCTGATGCAGAGGCTATGGAGGGATGTTCCTTATTGGCTTGCTTCTCCTGGCTTGCTCAGCCTGCTCTCTTATAGAACCCAAGACTTCCAGCCCAGGGATGGCACCACCCACAAGGGGCCCTCCCCCCTTGATCACTAATTGAGAAAATGTCCCCACAGATGGATCTTATGGAAGCACTTCCCCAACTGAAGCTCCCTTCTCTGTGATAACTCCAGCCTGTGTCAAGTTGGCACACAAAACCAGCCACTTCATTATCTTTAACCAACCATATTTTTTTCTTTTTTGATTTTTTTGAGTAAGAGTCTCTCTATATAGTCCTAGATCTTGCTATGAAGACCAGCCTGGCCTTGAATTCATAGAGATTCCCTTGCCTCTCTTTCCTGAGTGCTGGGATCAAAGGTATGTGCTACCATGCCTGATCTTAATAAGATATTTTAAAGTTATTTTGAAACTGACAAAATGTTGTTTGCTACACTATTGATTTTCAATATATTTCTTTCTCAAAATTCCAATTGATTTTTATGGCATATTTACATGGGTAAATGAAAGATCATCATTAGCTGAGACACAATGTTGGTAGGCAAACAAATAATTGATAAATATTGAAGTATGTTAAGAGTTCTATAATATTTTTAGTACCAAGACCAGCAATCTGTTCACCAAAGCATATTATTGCTCATAATCCATTTATAAGCTAGTGATAAGTTATTTATAAGTTAGCTTTCTATATATATAATAAAAGAAATTATAGTAGGCCTTTAATATAATAGAATGAGTATACAAGGTCTTAGTGGTAGGGACTAGGCAGTATAACATTTTTCAAAACAAGATACTGCTTTTTTAAATAACTTAAACTTTAAAAAGTCATGGAGAGGCCAGATTATAACAACTGAAATAGAAACTAAGAAGGGTCTCATTCAATAGTTTTGATGGAGAAATAAAAACAAATACTTAAATATAGAAATGCCTGATTAGGGGTTAGAGAGATGGCTCAGCAGTTAAGAACACTGACTGTTCTTCCAGAGGTCTTGAGTTCACTTCTTAGCAACCATCTGTAATGGGATCTGATGCCCTCTTATGGTATCTGAGGACAGCTACCGTATACTCATATACATAAAAAAAATCTTTATAAAAAAGAAAAGTCTGATTAAAATAAAAATCAAGTCATTATTGTAGGATTTCCCCTATCTTCTCCTAAGTCTACTCCAGCTTTTACCCTAGAGTCCTGGCTCTGGATGCGGCCAATAACTTACAGCAGACAATCAAACAAACAAAAAGATGAAAAAACCTGAATTTATCTGTGGTTATGACCCCAAACCTTGACCATTCCATCTTTTCCCCTTTGCATCATAAAAATTTATAATTTATAGAGACAACAGAACAAAAGTCAGGATGTATGCGTATGTAAATTTAGCTGTGGGTTACAGTCAATTGATTTGGGGAACTATGCCAGGGAATAAAACTGGCTTTTTGAAGCTTTTGTACTCTTTTGGTACCCTAGGCCAGAGCATCTGTAGGGACAATCTCTGTTTCTCATATTGTACTTTTTTATGGGCTTGGAATGTTAAATAAAAATAAAAATGAAAATAATTCTGATTTCAAGGGAACTTAATTATGTCCCTCTATGGAGCCTTGACCTTGGGTGAATTAAGCAAAAGATTAATATTGAAAAGGTCAGCTTCAGTTTTCTTAGAAACAAAGCATTTCTAACATACAGGGAAATTTATCTAAATATTTTCTTCATTTCTTTTAAAGTCTGCTTACTTCAAAGGAATAAGCAAAACCTCATCCTGTTCTTGTTTAGTGGTTAAAGTTTTTTATTTCTGATTTATACATCATTAAGATGATATTTCCATATTCATCTATCCATACAGATTTTTCAAAAATTTATGATTTGTATTATTTTAGACCATGTAGTCATAAAATATACTTTATTCTTTTTTAATATTTTTGAAGATATCCAAAGAGATTAAGAGAATCTCAAAGATTGTGGAAATGCTGGTTCAAGTCAACATTCCTAGCTATTGAGAAACAGATGGAGAAAGACCATCAGTTCAAGCAGCTTGGTATACACAATAGGGAGAGAACCTATTCTTAAAAAGGAAAAACCAGAAAACTAAAAAGAGAAACAACTCAAGGTGGCATCCTTTATTAACAAATATGTACAAGATAATTTCTTGCAGACATATAATACTGACCTCAGTAACATTTTTTAAGATTTTATCTTTATAATTTTTATTTATGTATATATATGAGTGAACGCCATGAATGTACAGTATCCCACTGAGGTCAGAGCCATTAGATCTCTTGGAGCCTGAGAAACATATAGTTATGAGCTGCTAGGACATAGGTCCGAGGAACTGAACTGGGGTCCTTCACAAGAGCTATACACACTCTTAGCCACTAAAGCTTTTTAGCATATTTTATTTTTCATTTTTAGAGCTATTGTATCATTGGCTGGATATTTGGCTCAGCAGTTAAGAGAAAGAACTTACTGATCATATAGAGGACTGGAGTTCAATTCTAAGCACCTACATAATGGCTTACAACTGATGTAACTCCAATTCTAAGGGGGATCTCCTCACACCCCACTAAGAAATACCTAATTACAAAAGAGACTTCCACGGGTTTCTGCACTTACATGGTACAAGCGTAGATGTGTATTCAGACACAACATGCATATTCATAAAATTAAATTTATTTTTATTATTAATTAATGTGTGTGTGTATGTGTGTGCTTACGTGTGTATGTGCCCACAGAGGTCACAAGTGGAGTTTGGGTCTCCTGAAGCTTAATTTAGTTACAGGCATTTTCTAAGTGCCTGATATAGGTGCTGGAAACTGAGTTCAAGTCCTCTGGAAAAGCAGTATGTATTCTTAACTGCTAAGTCATCTCTCTAGACCACAGAAATATTTTGTATATCTAATTTGAGAATAATAAAAACTCTCATATTGATGTAAACAAACTCCATATAAAGCAAAACACAAACAACTTCTTGAATTGAATTCAATACCATGTACTGACAGCCACATGAAGGTAAAAGTGAATGTCCCATAATACTGGACAAACACATACTCCTATCTCTTCTCACCTATTTCTTTTATCTTTTTAATTTTTAAAAGATAATACTATACAAATTCCCTATGATTAGAATCTATGGCATACATGAAGAGATAGATAGTGAAAGAAGTTACCAGACACAGATCTAACCCACTCCATTTTGTCCTTTACTAATTCTATTTTGTATTTTCAATTTCTTCCTCCTGGGCCACTCTCTTCTGCAGTTACCTTGGATTCCAGAATTACTGAGTGAATGATAAACATCTTTAGGACAAGGAACTAAATAACCCTCCGAGCAACAGCAAACCTTTGAGGACAGATCATTCCCAAGTGAATGCAATTACTCATAACAAGGGGTTGCAACCCAGAGCACTGGAAATCTTCTCATGGGAACATAATGAGATCCGACTGCTCAAGTGATCATAGTGATAACATTCTTGAAAGAGTACCTTCTGGAATAAGAACTGAGATATCGATCAAATAGCCCACTAGCTTCATCAAGATTACTTGCTCTCCCAGCTATGAATAGTCCTGGCTTTTCCTTATTTTATTTTCCTTTTCTATAAAAATCTCAGAGTTCCTGTAAGCACTTTCAGGGTAGGGATGCCATTAAACCTCTTTATTTGTTCTTCTCAACTTTGCCATGCTTATTCATCTTCTTTCTCTGTCCCTCACAGCTAACTCTAACTGACATTCAGGTATAGGTTGTTTAGCCTAGTCTGTTTGGACTCATGAAGTGAGGCTTTTCCCCCTAAAATTCTGGTTATAGCAGAAAGAAGTTGACACATTAAGGATAAAACTGAAGAAAAAAAGTACAAGCTCATTGGCTTTTCCAATATTCATAATATGCTTTGGTCATATCAGCTTGTTTTTTCAACAGTTAGCTGATGTGACTATGTCTATTCAACATGTTTCTGTAGCTATGGAGGAAAAAAGACAGTCACAGATTGCCAAAAAGCATTGCCCCCCTCCCCACACCCCATTGCACTGACGACCTTGATGTGAACTCTTAGTTTCCTAGGTTGCTATTTTTTTTTTTTTTTAGATAATGGGTCCTATTGCCTATTTCTTTGTTTCAAAAGAATTGCAGTGCATCTCCAATTGCTTCTGTAGCCATCAGTGCTCCCTTCTGGAAATTAAGATACCATAGCACTATGCTGCCTCCTCTAGAGTGCCTAAGTTTGTATAAAAAGGACTCACTGAGTTCTTCTCCAAGGTCAGCTTCAAAGACCACACAATGCTGGTGTAGCCTCCCAATGACCACCTCTTGATTCTCACTGCCATCTAGTAAATACCCAACTTCAAATTCATTCCCATGTCTGTTTCTGGACAGAAGATTTGCAGACTATTAATAAGAGGTTTGCTGGCTTTCATCTTCATAAACTGCCATGTTTTAACCATTATAATGTTCCAAGATGTCCGTCTGGTAATGGGTACTGCCAGGGAGAAACAATTAGATACAGAACTCAAGCTGTGAGCAACTTTGGCAATGGGAAGTTCTGTTGGAAGACAAAGCATCATTCTAGGGTTACAGGGATTCCTAAAAGGTGATCCAGACATCAAAATCAAAAGTGCTTTCCTCATGATTAGTCTGGTACTGATGACAAGCCAAGAGAGATAGTCTTGACTTTATGTTGTGTGAGTGCTGTGTTCCCTGGGTAGGACCCAGTGGACTGTAAAGGAGGCTTCCATACCACTTGAATAGTATGAGTGTCCATGTTCATTGGCATACCCAGTGACACAAAATAGAGGGGCCTAGCAATCTAGTGGAACCTCAGAATGGGCTCAGAACAGGACAGTGGCTGCTTCCACATTTTTACAAAAGTCCCCTCAGGTACTGGCAGCCTGGCACCTCCACATATTTCCAATGGGATGGTTGGGTCATCCAGAGCTCCTGTCAATTCCACATTGAACCAAAGTCTGTATAAAAAAACAAAACAACAACAAACCCCAAACCTCAAAAGTAAACAGAAAAAAAAAATGAGATCTGAACTTCCATCCCGATTTCTGGAGTCTGTTTCCCAGATTTGTGACTCTGTCTCCATCACCTTCTACTGGATCCCAGTGCCTACAACTGGGACACCAAAAGGGTCCCTTGAGAAGATCTCTGCAACCTGTTGTGGTGAGTGGATGTCTTTGAAAATAGGCAATACTCCCTCTCACAGACAGAGCAGTCAGCTCAACATTCTGAGGGGAGTCTTTGAGACTAAACAGCTTAATACTTTTTATGATAAGGTCATAGACCTCTGCCCCTGGTTCCTTAGTAGGGCAGGTATGGGATGAAAACACTTGGGAGATGATAATCCATCAGGCCCAGAAGAGTTTGAAGATTAGATTCTGCCTTATTTTTTCCCTGATCACTGCCACTGTATTTGGCTGCCTTAGAGGCTGGGCACTACAGTCACCTAAGGCCTTCCTGAGCAAGTTTGAGGGCCCCCAAACCCATGAGAATTCAGTACATGTTCTGAGACACTCCCTGAACTGGGTCCTCCTCTAGATCAAGGATATATTAAGTCTGAGGAGGACAAGACCCCTCCGCCCCCAGAACCCTCCTGAGAGGAGAGATGCTCCTCTCACAAAGTGAAAGCAACAAGGATTTACCCTGTACTGGAGAGAGCTTCTTGGCTTACAGCTCTGTTGAAGAGGTGAAAGATTCTGCTAGGTCACATCCCCAGGTCTAATGCCAGGAAAAGACCCCAGAGGTCAAGACCACTAAAGGCACTGTTGCCTGTTGGCCTGCCCCCTTCTTGTAGTGGTAGCTTGGCCAAACTTGGCTTACCCTTTGCCCTTGTCCCTGGGGATCATCTTTGCTTCACTTGTCTAAGAAAATGCTGAATCCTGGGGCTACCAAGGATGACAGGATTTAGGGGTCAACAAGACCAACAGTTGCCACCCTAGGGTAACCATTCATCTTTCAAGGTCTTTAGTCCTGGCTATCCAGACAGAGCAGACAAACCATAAGGCTCTTTCTCAGGAAAACCATGCATAAACAGATTCAGGCAACGCTTTCCTGGAACCAATACATCCAATATGTGGATATTTTGCCATTTACTATTCATAATGTCTCCCAATGCTTCATTTGTGCCTCCAAAACTTGCCCACTGTTGGTAGCCTTGCCAGTTAATGCTTCAGTAACTCACCAGCTAGCTGCAAATGATATCCGCTCAGAGTTACATGAAAGCCCCGTGTTTGATTAGGTTGGAGTACCCATGTCTGTTTAAAATGGGCTAAACATGTGGATAGACCCTGGTTTATTAACATCACAGTGACAAAATTAATGTGTGAACCCCTTCCTTCCTCCTCTGGTGTGGGAGCCTTGTGTGTGTCTGCATGAATGTTTCCTCTTCTTTCTTTCTTTCCCTGTGTTCTAGTTCTTATTCTGTAGGTCTTCCTATATGACCCTCAAGAGATGGCATTTTTGCTCTAAAATCACACCAAGAGAGATCTTTGTTCCTTTGCTGGTGAGGATCAAACTTATCTTCTCCATGGGGTCTGCAAGGGCCTCTGAAGTGGCCCTCATTCAGACTCATCACCTGGCTAAAGACTACAGGGACAAACTCAACCAGGCCATGACATAAAAAAATGGAAAACCTAGTGACACTCCGGTGCCAGATGAACTTTCTAGCTGGAATGTTGTTGCAAAATAGGAAAACCCTAGATCTGATAATTGGTGAACATGGTGGACTTGTGTTGTGGTAGGGGAATGTTGCTTTTATGTTAATGAGTCAAAAATTGTTGAATCAATTGTAACCCCCCCAACACATACAAAATTGCTTACTTGGTGACAGCAATCTGGGTCAATGTCCTGGTTTCAAAACCATTACCTGATTCCAAAAACATTATCAAAACCTTACCTGGTTTTTACCTGTGCTTGCTGTATGCAACATCACGATATTTATCCTCTGACTACTCCAGTTTGTACAGTGACAAGTTTCTACCATAGTGGCCCTGAAGTTGACCAAAGATACTTATGATGACACATCTCCTTTTTAAAAGGTAAGAAAGGGAGAGATAAGGATGCTGTGACTCCTGGGTTGGGCCCTGTGGACTATGAGGGAGGCTTTTACAGTGCTTGAAAAGTATGAGCACCCATGTCCACTGCAATACCCATTGACATAAGATAGAGGAACCTACCAAACTAGTAGAATCTCAGTATGTGCAAGGAACAGGGAAATTGGTGCCTTTCCATGTTTACCAAAGTCCCTTCAGGTGCTGGCAGCCTGGCACCACCACATAGTGCTAGTAGAGTCTATTCCAAAAGCATATGTTGATTCCCTACAGGTCCAAAGGCTGTATAAGAAGGCTTGGTGTTTTGTAAAAAGATCTTAACCTTTATGTGGCCTCTGAATTCTGTTTCCCAGGTTTGTGACTTTGCCTCCTTCTCTTCCTCCTGGATCCCAGTTCCCACATATTGGTACTATCATCACTCATAAAATCCAGGTACTAAAATCTGAGAAGGTGGAGTCTTATCTCTTTCTTTGTCTTCAAAGTGTTCTGGAGACAGTGACTCCAGAATTCACTGTATAGCTATTGGAGTGGGGAGCACACACAGTTTCAATCTGACACAATCAGTTCTTAGGAACCCAGAGAGCCCATCTGCTCTTCTGCAATGCATTCATCTCAGAGTTCTAAGAAGATATCTCCTATTGGAATAGAAGTATCAGCAGTAATGACAGGAAGTTATTTTCTTTTTATAGCCTATCCCCTCTGGTAGTGGTCAAAATAGGCTCATTGACAACCTTAGTTACAGCTTAAATGTAAGCAATAGCTTTATCTGTACATAGGTGGGCTCTTAAGTATGGAACAATACATCTTAGGCTTTATATGCATACCTAGAGACAATAGTTTTAAGTTTTTAATTTATTTTTCAATATGATTGTTTATCAGAAAATTGGGAAATAATCTACCTCAAGAACCAGCTACACTACTCTTGAGCATATACCCAAAAGATGTTCAACTCTACTACAAGGACAGTCCTGGTTAAGGATGCTGACAAACTGTGACTGGGCCAAACCCTGACAAACATCAATGTCAGAATGACTCATCACAAGTTTCTCCTCATAAATACCCACAGGATAACTTTTCAGGTGCCAGCTGCCCTAAGCCTAGCTATCCTGCTGCCTGAGTCAGATTTAGGTGGGCATCTACATGACTACTCACACATTTTGGCTCAGATGCATGGGACCAGAACAGATCTTCAGGATACCCCTTTGATGTATATAGAGGTAATGTGGTTCACCAATGACAATAGCATCATTCAGGACTGACAGAGATATGCTGGGGCAATGGTGGTCTCAAACTCAGAGATCATATGGGCAGCACCCCTCTTGGCAAGAATGTCAGCCAAGAAAGCTGAACTGGTTGCTCTAACTAGTTCTCACTGTTAGAGATGAGAAAGGTCAAGAGACACAGATAGCTAGTGTGTCTGCTACCACTCATGTCTATGGGTCTATTTATAGGGAGAAAGGCCTTCTGATAGGAGAAGGAAAGTCTATCAAAAATACAGAAGATATCTTCTCCCTAATAAGGGCTCTACGGGGGGCCTAAAATTCTGGCTATCATTCACTACTTGAGACACTGGAAAAGGAAAGACCTAGTTTCAGAGGGCAACAAGACTCATTATGCCAGAAGAAATGAGATTACATATACTTCAGAAGATCCACTGGACATCTAGAGAATGCAGGATTTGATATCAGGATTAGAGATGCCAACTCAAAGATTGTCAAGAAGTATAAAGCATGCCAGCTAACTAATACAGTGGCTAATGAGAAGGAACCTTGTAATAAGTTCAGAGGCACAAAGCCTAGAGTCTACTGGGGGACAGACTTCACAGAAGTAAAGCAGAAAAATTTAGACATATATATTTACTGATGTTTATGGATATTTTTTCAGGTTGGACTGAAGCTTTCCCTACTAAACATAAAACTACATTTATGGGGACACAGCAGCTCTTAAAGGACATACTGCCAAGATAGGGACTTCCTCAGATGATAGGGTCAGACAATGGACCAGCTTTTGTATCTCAGGTAAGTCAGAGACTAGCCAATATTCTGGAGATTGGTTGTAAACTTTATTTCACATATAGACCCCAGTGTTCAGGACAGATTGAGAGAAGAAACAAAACCCTAAAAGAGATCTTAACAAAATTGATATATGAGACTGGCAATGGCTGGGTTAACTTTCCTTCCATTTACTCTCTACTAGGTGTATGAAACTGCCCTTACCAGATGGGACTTAACCCTTTTGAAATCATTTTTGGGATACTCCCATCCCCATTGTTTTTAACATACATGCAGAGGTCATTGCTGAGTTCAAAGACTACCAATAGGCTCATAAACATGTTTGGCCTAAACTTCATATTCTCTATAAAACAGGTCCCCCTCTAGCTAGATGTCATTATAGCCTCATTAAAAAGTGTCTCTCCAATTGCCCTGGAGGTTAACAGGATTACAACACGGAATCACAGACCCATTTGCAGTTGAAGATGACCCAGACCAGTGGGGGAAAACTCAGTCTCAGGACTCCCTCCTGTCTGCCACTGATGGGGCCCTTACCACAAGTACTGGTGACCCCCTATAAGATGTAATAATATCTTCATGAAGCTGCATGATTGGGCCTTCAAGTCACCAGAGAAAGGTGGGAATGAGAGACCAAATCTTTTGGGTTTAGACTCCATCTTAGAGAACCTAACCTAAGGCTGAACTCAAGTTAATAGGTCAGTACCTAGCACCATTTTCCAGGGTACCCCTCAACAAGAAATGTGTCTACCAGTTTCTATGTTAACCCCCAACAAGAGCTGTGTCTAGCACCAGTCTCCCAACAAATCTTCACCCCAGGTAACAAGCCCACCCTTGCCTAACAACCACAAATCAGGAGAAAAGCAGAAGTTAAAGTTATGGTTTGGCTTCCAGCACCAGCCAATTATGTTAATGGCCATAATGGCCCCTCAATCAGATGTGTACAGGGCTAGATACCCATTTCTTGCTTTGATAAATGCTTGCCTGAAACTAGGCTCAGGGCTCTACTTCTTGCTGTGTCAGGGTTGGCAGGGAGCCCAAGCTCAAGCTTGAATAAAGAGACCCTAATGCTATTGCATAGGATTCAGCACCTTGGTGGTCTTTGGGGTTCACAAATGTTTCCTGGCACAATAATAGCCAGGAATTGGAAACAATCTAGATGTTCCTCAACCAAAGAACAGATAAAGAAAATATGGTACATTTACATAATGAAGTATTACTCAGCTATCAAAAAATGACATAAGTTAGGCAAATGTATGGAACTAGAAAAAAAAAAACATTATAAGAAAGGCAACCCAAACCCAGAAAGACAAACATGATATATACTTACTTATACATAGATATTAGTTATTAAAGGATAACCATGCTATAATCCACAAACCCAAAGAGGTTAAGGAATAAAGAAGGCTCTTGTAGCAAGCCATGGGTGTCCCTGGAAAAGGGAAATGAAACAAATTTTTCAGATGGACTTGAGGCATGTAGTTATGGGAACAGGACAGATTAGGTCAGTAAGGGACGGAGGAGTAGAGTACAGGGAGAGATGACTGGAATTAAGTGGCACTTGGGAAGGGCAAATTGGAGACTTAGTGCAGTGGAGACTTCCTGGAACCTATTACAGTGATCCTAGAAAGGCCTTAGTAAAAGAGGATATGGCTATCTTCTGTAACCAGGCAAGTTATCCATTAGTGGGATAGGGATGCCAAGCCAGCCACAAAACCTTCAACCCACAACCTGTCTTGTCTACAGAATGTCCTGGGGCACGTAGTAGTGGCTCAGAGCTTGTGGGATTGGCCAACCAATGACTTGGCTAACTTGATGCACAGCCACTAGAGGGAGCTTATCCCTGACAATGCCTTGATAGCCAAGGAACCTCAAGCTTGATGGCCCCAGAGACTTAGGATAGCACCAAATACCACTAATGCCCCTCCTCAAATAAATAAATAAATAAAGGAAAGAAAGAAAGAAATGAATTTTTTAATTATACATTGCTATACTCAGATTGGTGCCTAGCCCAATTATTATTAGAGAGGCTTCCTCCAGCTGCTAATGTGAGCAGTTAACAGAACCCTGAAGATGAGGGAGAAGTAAGGATTGTAAGAGCCAGAGGGGTTGAGGACACTAGGAGAATACCACCCACTGAATTAACTAAGCAAGGCTTACAGGGCTATGGTCTCTGCAAAACAAAAACACAAGTTTTATATTGCCATCTATAGGTAGTACATGTGCACTTATTTTGATTTGAGGGGTCAGGAACTTGTGAGGATATTTGAAAGCATAAATTCATTACCTTTAACTAACCATATTTTTTCTTTTCTTTTCTGTTTTTTTTTGAGTCAGAGTCTCTCTATGTAGTCTTAGAGCTTGCTATGAAGCCCAGCCTGACCTTGAATTCACCAAGATTCTCCTTCCTCTATACCTTGAGTACTGTGATCAAAGGTATGTGCTACCATGCACTTGTATCAGTTGCTTATTAGTGTACATGACACCACCCCACAACTCCATGTGCCTCCCTGGAAGCACACAGCACACAGGTAAGATAATCACTTGCCCCAATCCTCCTCCACTCCTGCCTGCTGGGACTCCATGGGTTGTGCCACCTGTAGCAATAGAGGATCAGTACACAGCTCTGCTTGCTGGTGACTGAATCACATGAAGCTGGATCTAACCACAAACACAGAGCTCTGCATGCATTTCTGGAGGCCTGCTCCAACTTAGGACACCCAGGCTGGCCAAAACCAGAGACAACCAGATGGCAAAAGAGAAGTATAAGAACATAATCAACAGAAGCCAATACTATATGGCACCATCAGAATCTAGTTCACCTACTATAGCAAGATCTGGATATTCTAACACACCTGAATAGCAAGACTGTGACCTTAAATTCTACCTGATGAGATGATAGAGTCCTTTAAAGAGAATATAACTAATTCCCTTAAATAAATACAGAAAAACACAATCAAATAGGTTGAAATCCTTAAGAGGAAACAAATAAATCCCTTAAAGAAATACAGGAAAATACAACCGAACAGGAGAAGGACACTAATGAAAAGGTGCAAGAGCTAAAAGTGTAAATAGAAGAAATAAAGGAAACACAAATGGAGGCAATCCCGGAGATGAAAATTCTAGGAAAGAAGACAAACAGGAAATTCAGACATATAAGACCAACAGAATGTAATAGATAGAGAGAATGTCAGATGTGAAAGATAGCATAGAAGAAATTGATACATCTTTCAAAGGAAATGCCAAATGTAAAAAGTTCCTAACACAACACAGAAATGTGGGACACTAGGAAAAGACCAAATCTAAGAATAACAGAACTAAAAGAGTGTGAAAATTCCCATTTCAAAGGGACAGAAAACATCTACAACAAAACCATAGAAGAAAACTACTGTAACTTAAAGAAAGAGATGTCCATAAATGTATAAGAAGTCTACAGAAGAAGAGCAAACTGTGATGAGACCGGACAGCCCAGTCAGGTAGTCAGCTGTAAGACGTTGCTTCTGCTAGAGGCAGGGAGAGCATTCTGGTTCCACAGCCTGCTACACTCAGCAAGTGTTTGGGAAAAGCTCAACAGACTAGTCAAAAGCCAGACGAGCTGTACAACTATGCAAGTCCTTTGGGTCCCTGGGGATGGAACTTGAAGGCCTTTACTGAGGGACAAAAGTTTTGAGGTCTATTTTGTTTCGTTGCTTATTTCATTTCTTCCTGTCAATCCGGCTGAGGAAACTCATATATATGCTTAGGAATATTTAGACTTACACATATGTCATGTTTTTTTAATTCCTTCCTCATATTAGGCACCAACAAAATTACTTTCCATCCATAAAGAATAAATAACTCATCTACAGTAAAAAAAAAAGTCTACAGAAGACTCCTGCCCCACAATAATCAAAACACTAAATGTACAGAACAAAGAATATTAAAAGGTGCAGGAAAAAAGGACAAGTAACATATAAAAGCAAACCTATCACAATTACATTTGACTATGCCCCAGAGACTCTAAAAACCAGAAGATCATGGACAGATCTATTGTGGACCTGAAAAGACCTCAGATGCCAGCTCAGGCTACTATACCCAACAAAAATTTCAATGACAATAGATGGAGAAACCAAGATATTCCATGAAAAAATTAAACAATATCTCTCTATTAAT
The DNA here is from genome assembly GCA_019843815.1 of Montemys delectorum. Lineage (NCBI taxonomy): Eukaryota > Metazoa > Chordata > Mammalia > Rodentia > Muridae > Montemys > Montemys delectorum. Next base: position 1,119 of record JADRCD010081821.1, on the reverse strand, counting down.
TCAGCCTTACATGGAAGAAGGAAAACTCCAACACAAGTAGGGTAACTACACTAAAAACCACACATCAAAAACTTATAAATAAGTAAATGTCTTGCAGCAAAACCAAAAGAAGAAAAGCATATATACAGTAATGTCTCCAACTTCAAAATAACTGGAGCAAACAATCATTGGTCATGAATAACTCTCAACATCAATGGAATCAATTCACCAATAAAAAGACATATGCTACCAGACTGGATATGAAAAAAGGATCCATCATTCTGTTACATACAAGAAAGAGACCTTAGAAACAAAAATAGGCACTACCTCAGAGTAAAAGAGCTGGAAAAAGATTTTCCAAGTAAACAGACTGTGATGGTTTGTATATGGTCACCCAGGAAGTAGCACTGTTAGGAGGTGTGTCCTTATTAGAGTAAGTGTGTCACTGTGGGAGTGAGCTTTAAGACCCTCATCCTAGTTGCCTGTAAGTCAGTGTTCTAGTGGCTCACAAATGAAAATGTAGAACTTGGACACTGGGACACAGGTGAAATCACAATTTTCTTCCTGGTGACTGTGTGAGGCTGGTCCAGCAAGGAGGCACAGGTAGCAGAAGGGGTAGAGCAGTTGGGATAGGGTCCTTCCTGCCTCCATCTACACCTAGGAAGGGGGCTGTTCCACAGCCCTCTGTGCACCATTCTTGCCAGGAGAGCGCTTGTTTCCAGGGAGTGCTCTGACCCTGGGACTCAGATAAGATCACCATTTTCTCTTTAGTGACTGTCTAAGATGGGGCCAACCAGGAGGCACAGGCCAAAGAAGCAGCAGAGCAGCTAGGACACAGTTCTTCCTGCATCCATCTGCACCCACGAGGAACGGCTGATCCACAGCCCTCTGTGCACAGGTCTTACCAGGGAATGCTTACCCAGGAGTGCTGAAACAGGATTATAGACCCACAGGAGGAACAAGCTCCAGCCAGAGACAGCTAGAACATCTAACACCAGAGATTAACAGATGGCAAAAGGCAAATGCAAGAATCTTACCAAGAGAAACCAAGATTACTTGGCATTATCAGAACTCAGTACTTCCACCACATCAAGTCTTGGATACCCCAACACACCAGAAAAGCAAGATTCAGATTTAAAA
>JADRCD010081817.1:0-19287 GCA_019843815.1 Montemys delectorum | reverse complement strand
AGTGTGTGTGTGTGTGTGTGTGTGTGTGTGTGTGTGTGTGTGTGTGTGTGTTTGCCTTAAAACTTATTGTTCTCTGAAATTAATACTTAATCTTGACTACTTTTTCTTCTGGGAGACTTCTCCTTTTCTCTGAAATGTTTCTTTAAGTTTTTCTTTCTTGAAGTGCTAATGTTAGTAACTGTTTTATTTGTCCAAAAGTTGTTACTTTCTTAGTCGAATAAAAGAACTTGGTATATACATAACCCTAGGTCAGAAGCTATGAAAATTCAGTATATTGAATAAGTATTTTGATTTCACTATTTTTATCCTGGTAGTATTGCAGAGAATTCATCTCTCCAGTTATTGCATAGGATATTTTTTTTTTTAAAAAAAAATCTTTTCTTTTTCTTTTTTACCTATTCACTTTACATCCCACTCACTGCCCCTCTAGCATTCCCCCTCCCACAATCCTTCCTTTATCACCCCTCCCCTTCTCCTCTGACTGGGTGAGCCCCATCTTGGGTATCCCTCCACCCTGACAATTCAAATCTCTGTGAAGCTAGGTGCATCCTCTCCCACTGAGGCAGACAAGGCAGCCAAGCTAGAAGAACTTATCCCACTGACAAGCTTTTGGTATAGCCCCTGATCCAATTGTTCAGGACTCATATGAAGGTCAAGTTGTACATCTGCTACATAGGAGTGGAGAGGCCAAGGTCCATCCAGCCTGTGTATGTTCTTTGGCAGGTGGTTCAAACTCTGAGAACCCCAAGGATCCTGATTAGTTGACTCTGTTGGTCTTCCTGTGTAGTTTCTGTCTCCTCTGGGACTCACAATCCCTCATCCTATTCTTCCATAAGAGTCCTCAAGCTTCATCCACTGTTTGGCTGTGGGTGTCTGTATCTGTCTGAGTTCATTGCTAGGTGGAGCATCTCAGGGGACAATTTGCTCAGGTCTGCAAGCATAACAGAATATCATTAATAGTGTAAGGGACTGATGCTTGCCCATGGGATGAGTCTCAAGTTGGGCTAGTTATTGGTTGGCCATTTCCTTAATCTCTGTTCCATCTTCTGTCCCTGCATGTTTTGTAGACAAGATAAATTTGGGTTGAAAGTTTTGTGGGTAGATTGTTGTCTCTAATGCTTCACTGGGGTTCCTGTATGGCTACAAGAGGTGGCCTCTTCAGGTTCCATATTCCCAATGTAGTAAGTCACAGCTAAGGTCACCCATATCAATTCTTGGGAGCCTCCTTTATCCCAGGTAAACAGAATTTTCAACAAAGGAATCTCAAATGGCCAAGAAGCTCTCAAAGAAATTAGTCATCAGGGAAATTCAAATTGAAACATTTCTGACACTCCATTTTACACCCATTAGAATGGCTAAGATTAAAATCTCAAGAGGTAGAACATACTGGCAAGGATGTGGAGCAAAGGGAACACTTCTTCTTTACTGGTGGGAGTGCAAACTTGTACAAACACTTTAGAAATCACTTTGGTGTTTTTTTCCCCAGAAAACTGAGAATAGTTCTACCTTACATCCCAGCTATAACACTCCTGGGCATATACCCAAAAGATGCTCCAACATTCTACAAAGACACTTGCTCAACTACGTTCATAGCAGCTTTATTTGTAATAGCCAAAACCTAGAAGCAACCTAGATGTCCCTCAACTGAAGAAAATGTGGTACATCTACACAATGGAATGCTATTCATTTATTAAAAACCAAGACATCATGTATTCTTCAGGCAAATGAATAGAACTTGAGGGTGTCATCTGAGTGAGGTAACCCAATCTCAAAGAATATGCATAGTATGTACTCACTTATAAGTAGTTATTAGCCATAAAAGGCAGGTACCATGTTACACTCCACAGACCTAAAGAAGATAAACAAGAAGGAAGGCCCAAGCAAGAAAGCTCGAATCTCACTTAGAAGGAGTAAGGAAATAGTCATAAGAGGCAAATGGAGGGAGGTAACTGGGATGGAGGGGGATGGGAAGGAGATTGGGGGGAGTTCAAGATCAGGTACGGGGAAGGACAAGGAGATATGATTAGATGGCCATGAAACTGGATGGAAATCTGCAACTGACAGAGGTGAGGAGATGGGTGACATCTCCAGGATTGGACATAGGTTTTGCTTCTATTTTTTATTACTTTTATTTTTTCACAGTCCAGTCATTGTCCCCCTCCCCATCCCCTCTCCTGTAGTTCCTCATTAAAATTCAGTTTCTAATTGTTCTTTGAGACTAGATTTCTCTGTGTAGCTCTGGCAGTCCTAGAATTTGTTCTGTTGAGCACACTGCTATCAAACCCATAAATCCACCTGCCTCTGCCTTCTGAGTGCTGGGATTAAAGGCATGAGCCAGTACTGCACAGCTGATCTCAAGGTTTTTAAATGTGACAATATTTCATTCATCCTGAATCTTACTGAAATCCCTAATTCTGATGACTCAAATTTTTCGTCAATCCTGAAAAGTTTAGCCATTGTGTCTAGAAACTGCTTCCTCTGAATTTTCATATTCTTTTAAAACTCTTATTTAAAATGTGTGAGATAGCCAGTCTCCTTCTATTTTTGATATATCTAGATATCTCTTTCATATCATCAAATACTTTTCTTCTGTGTCTGGTTTTCTTGGTAAGACTTTGTCTATTCTAGTTCAATAATTGTCTCATTTGTCATTTCTGATATGACATTCAGACATACCTAATTATTATCTAAAACTTAATTATTACACATTACATTTACAGATATTATATTTGGTTGTGCTTTGGATCAATTATCTCTTACTTGTCACTTCTCTTTGTAATTGCTAAACAGATTTAATACATTTATTTGAACTCTGGCAATTCTAATATCTGATGTATTTTACTCTCTTAGTCTTTGCTTCTCCTAGCCTATACTCATGAGTTTCCTGCTATGTGTTCTGTGATTTGTATTGGCAGATCATCTTCACAATATCTTTAGTTGAAGGAAAACCATGAAATATGTGTTGAAGTTTATTTTCCCCAAGTGAAGTATTATTGATTATACAGAGATTCTAGATATTGTAAACTTTGAGGAATTTTAAATAAAATTTTTGCTTGAAGTATTTTGATTATGGTCTTATTATTCATTAGTATATTAAACATATTTTCCTACTAGTAAAAATTCTAAAACTTTATGTTGTATTAAATATCTAGTTTCAGATAGGCATGTTTTACGGCTGTCTGTATTTTTTTTTTTACCACATTGCATGGCTCACCACATAAATAGACCTTCACTTTTCTGGGTTATAGGCTGCTTTTTCATTCTCCCATCTCGCCAAAGTGCCATTGAAACTTCAGTGATTGGTCTGTAAAATCAAAAGCTACTCCAAGGGACTGTGCTTTTAGTACTTGGGTTTAACTATTATTCATTCTTTTGTATTTTAGGACGCTAAAAATTTCCCATACCTCATGGTCATTTTTTGTGTGTTTTTACAAAAAAAGTACATATATTTTATCCATGAATTTGAGACATTTTTAATGAGAGTCTTTGAAGTCCATCTAATCTTTATTGCTCAGCTAAAAAGCTGACATACTCATCAAAGACTATTGCCCAACGAACCATGTTCTCTTCCATTTGATATTACGTCCTTCTATCCTAGAACTTGGTGAGAATTATAGAACTAGTAAAATGCAGAAAAATGTAGGCTATATGATTCCTGGGACTAGATTATGAGAACTCTTACATCACCATCTCTCTAACGTCACTTTGCTGTACTCACTGTAGGGAGCCATTTTCTCAGAACTCAGTCATCATGGTATAAAATACCCATCTAAGGAGTTGCAGAGAAAAACTATGGAACAGAGACTGAAAGAAGGACAATCCAGTGACTGCTTCACCTAGGATTCCTTTCCATATTCAGTCATCAAACCCAGACACGGTTGTGGATGTCAGCAAGTGCTAGTTGACTGGAGCCTGATACAGCTCTCTCCTGAGAGGCAAGAAGTAGAGGCTCACAAGATAGGGTCCCCAATGAAGGAGCTAGAGAAAGGACCCAAGGAGCTGAAGGGTTTGCAGCCTCTTAGGATGAACAACAATATGAACTAACTTGTACCCTCAGAGCTCCCAGGGACTAAACCATCAGCCAAAGACCACACATGGTGGGACTCATGGCTCCAGCAATGTATGTATAGCAGAGAATGGCCTAGTAGGTCATCAGTGGAAAGAGAAGCCCTTGGTCCTGTGAAGGTTTATGCCTCAGTTTAGGGGAATGTCAGGAAGTAGGAGAAGGTGGGTTGTTGTGCAGGGGGAGGGGGAGGAAACAGGGTTTGTTTTTTTTTTTTTTGTTTTTGTTTTTGATATTTTTTCAGAAGGGTAACCAGAAGAAAAGCTATCATTTGAAATGTAAATAAAGAAAATATCTAATAAAAGTAATAATAGTAATAAAGAAGGTGAGCTTCAGGGAAAGAACATGCATGCGCTTCCTGGCTAACTGTCCAATCTGTGCTCCTATACAGTATCTTATAGCCAGTGTAACATTCCAATCATAAGCAAGCCATCATGCAAGTCTAGCTCAGTCGATCCATCAGATGACTCAAGCCTTAGCTTGTCCTACTATCAGCTGAAGTTTTAGGAACAGAAGCAACAGGGTAAATTAATTTGGCTGTAGCAAGGAAGACCAACCTCCCCGTCCCCCTAAAAACTTGAATAGTCCTCTTTCTTTTGTGTTCTTCTTCGCTTGACTGCACCAGAAGCTGCTGAGAAAACTAAGGATGAGTCTTCCCACATCAGTTAAGGCAATCAAGACAATTCCTCAATTGATGTTACTTGTGAGTGTGATTCCAAATTGTGGCAAGGTAACATTTAAAACAAACTATGATACTACAACACGAGAAGTGTGAAGAAAGTACAGAACTGTCATGTGATTCTGCTCTACAATTCATGTGGATATATCAAAAGGAATCAAAGTCAGAATAACAGAATACAAAATCAAAATCAGAATGCAATAGAGATAACCTGCACCCTCTTGTTTATCTCAGCACTATTCATACCAGACAAATTATTTAATCAGTCTAAATGCCTGTCAGCAGATGAATGCATAAAGAAAATGTGGTATATGCACAGTAGACTAGAATCAATCATAAAGAGTAAAGAAATTACATTATTTGCATATAATAAATCAAGTCAAAGATTATAATGTTAAAGAAATAATCCACCTACTCTTAAAGACAAGTATCATATGTTTTGTTTTATATGTGAAATCTTAACAAAACAAAGAGAGAGAAGAGAGGAGGAAGGAAAGGAGGGAGGGAGGGAGGGAGGAAGCATCAGGGAAAGGAGAGGGGGAAAAGAGAGAATAATTGAAGATATGATCAAACTGTATCATACATTGTCACAATATAAACAACTACTTTATAATTTATATAGAATTTAGTACACACACATGAATAAGGTAGTCATGAATTCAAGAGGAGGTAGTTGGGGGAACATAGTAATATTTGGATGGTGTAAATGATGCAATTGCAATGTACTGATATTGAAATCTTCAAATAAAACAAAGGGAGAAATAAACTTAAACTAGCATATTTTAAGACAGTTTATTACATAGCAGTACATTACCAGAAGAAGGGTAGACATTGTAGGTCTTTTAATTAATTTGCCAATATATATTGCAATATGCTGTCCCAATATTATAGGTCACCTTGATTTACAGACTCTGAGAAGAAATAACTTAATTTTTTTATTTATATATGATGTACAAACATCTGTCTGCACCTTTGTGTTTATAGCAGTTGCTTATAAAATTAAAATGAATAAAATTACTTTAGCTATTAATTCTAAGAACATTGAGAAAAATACAGGGACACATGATAGAAAATAGATATAACATCTGAACCAAGTGTCTTTATTACCATAAAATGACAAAAAAGAAACACTTGGCTGTTTGATAGATCTCTGTTACAAAAGTTAAAACAGTTTAACTTAAAAAATATTTATTATATTTACTAATAATGTTTGACACATAACAATTATGATAAATTAAAATTAAAAAATATATAGCACAAAGGAAAATATGTACAAATTGGGCAAAGATATACACAATAACTGGAAAGTTGCCACCATAAAATAATTCATATGTATACATCAGGGAAAAGAAACAAGTGAATTGAAAGGTTTTTAATCAATAAATAGGTATTTGGAAGGTAAATACAATCTGTAAATATATTACACTGGTGTTCAACCATATTAGTAATCAGACAAATGCAAACTAAAAAGCAGTATGTAATAGTATTTAATGATCTTCAGATTGGCAAGAATTAAGAAGTCTGGAAATGCCAAGTGTTGGTAGGAATAAAAAGTAATTAGAGTTTTTCCACATTATGGGAAGACTGTAAGTTTCTATTACATATTAGGATACAACATGGTAGCATGTAACAAAAGTGAAGCTATGCATACCCTGAGATTTAGCAATTCTTCCTCCAAATATGCACCCTAGAGGAACATTGCATATGTATAGCAGAAGAACTGCTCAAGAACATTATGTAGCATTATTCATTGTAGCAAAAAATTCCAACTAGGAGCAACCCTAAATCCCACCAGCAGTGGAACAGATAAATAAGGTATGGAATGCTCATTGAATGAAGCAGCAGAGCATGAAAATGAATGAATTCTTCCTAAGTATAATAACATTTTGCTGACAAAAAAAGCAAAACACAGCAGAACACAATTTTTTGAACACTTTACAATAAGAGTAAATGTAAGAGTTCTGTGTGTACTAAAATAACAAGGTAGAGACAGAGTAATAGAAAAATATTTAGTGTAGAAATCAACACAAGAGGGAGAAGAATGGATTAGAACTCAGGAGTTTATAGAGGCATTGGTAGTTTTGTCTTAAAGTTGTGTGTGTGTGTGTGTGTGTGTGTGTGTGTGTGTGTGTGTAAGTGTGCACATGTATATGCCACAAAGCATGTGTGGCTGTCAGAGGACAACTTGGGGAGCTGGTTTACTCTTTGCACTGTAAGTTACAAAGATCAAACTCAAGTAGTCAGGTTTGCATGCAAATATTTTCAATGGCTGAGACACTTATTTTGAATCAACCCTGATTTTTTATTGTCTTATGCTATCTGTGGTTACATAAATACTTGGGTTTTTTTAAATTCTCATATACAAGTTACTTACACTCCAAACACTCCAAACTACTTGTTCCATTATGTAATGTTTTCAAAATGCAGTGAGCAATGAGTTAGCAACAAAGTTGACAATAAATAGAGAGAAAAATAAAAAGAAGTCTGACAGATAAAGCAAGCCCCCATGCCAAGAATGAGTCATGGCACAAATGCCTTAAATATTCCCTATTATGAAGCTGGAGATGGGATGACTCCATCATTTCCTTTGATTTATGCTTGTTCGGTGTTTTACATTATAATAATAAGGTCATAGTCCATTATTCTTATATAATGCTTATCATGAAGCACTTTAGTATATGCACTGGATCACTTGCTGTGTTTTCATTCCAGATGATATGTCATACTCTTTGATACTACAGAGTTACTATGTCATACATATCCAAAATTTGTAACATAATTGGAAGTCTAAGAAGACTACTTTTGTGAACTTATCAAGGTAAGAACTAGAATTGAGACCAATGAGTAAATAAAACAATGTCCATGTGTGATATTTCTTGGATATCAATAAATTAATCTCCCTGGGTGATACCCTAAAATTCTACTTCCATCATATTATTTTCATCTTTGCATATATAATTCCTTAAACACCACATGTAACACTCTGCCTCATTATTTTCAAAACATATACAGCACTTCACTTATTGTAAGTGCTTAGTCTTTATTTATTGGCTGTCTACAAATGAATAGTAGAAAAAAGTGTCGTCTCTGATTCTAACACCCCTTCAGCTACCAATAATTTCCAACAAAAAGCTACTATTTCAGTTTGAATCATTTACTTTGTCTGAAATTACAGTTTTAGAATTTTGTAAATCAAAGACAACACCAGAATAGATTTTTTTTTGAGTGAAAGTAGAAATTAGGGGCATCTGTAACAAGAATTTAAACTCTGAGAACTCTCCAAAAGAAACTTTCAGTAGGACATTACAAACATGAAGGTAAACTGAAAGTTAGTTTCAAATAAGATCAAGGAGAGAGTACAAGGCATGTGATCCTGCAGCCATCCACTTTATTGTTATTTATTATTTTCAACTTTACAATATAGCAAATCAGGAGCCTTCTAACATGGTTAAATGTCATTACATTGAACTTATCCTCCAATTTATTCTTTGCCTTCTTGTTATCTGCATTTCTCACTTTATCCAATAGAACAGCAATCATTTACCATGAAACATGGCTGGAAATAGAAATTATTTCAAGTTGAGCACATTTGTGGTCTGTGAATACTGAACACTAATAAGTTGATGAGTTCTAGTTCTAAAATGACTTCCAAAGTAATTTAATCCAGAAATACTCTGGACAGACATCCAGTTTTCTGCTTGGAGCCTGAGAGGGCACTGATTTCACATTTAGATTTCCTAGCCTTGAAGCTTGCGGTTCTGAGTGCTGGATAGCTCTGTGTATTCCACAAAACACACGGGAGAGGAGAAAACTGTATTTTTGAAAACAAAAAAAAACATGGGTGTAGAGTCACATCAGTCCTTGGAATTCTTGCCTAGTAGACAATGCTGGCCATTGAAGACTGCCTTCAGTTTATTAATATTGATGTTTGCAGCACTCTAAACAAATGAACATGTAGAGACTATATTTCCTTCTTCACCATCATATCTTCTAAGCAAGTTATCTAATATGAAAGACTAGGGGCTCCAGAATGCTTTTCATTTCCAATATTACTATGTAAGGAAATACAGGACATATGTGTCAGCTAGTTTCCATGTTAGTCAAGAGCTGTCAGAAACTCTATATGGAGTAGCTCCTACTCCAAGACCCTCTACTTGATCAATAATACATTTGTGGTCGTTAATTTTTTGTGTCAATTTAACTGGCAAGAAATTCCTAAGAACTAGTAAAATATTATTTCTATTATTTCTGGTGTGCTGTAAGTGTATTTCTGGAGGGGACTGGTGTGTTAGTAGAATCTTCCCTGGATATAAGGGAACAACGTCTACTGTGCTGGGTATTATCGTGCTTTGAGATGTCGGAACTCCAGAGTCTCAAGTCTTAGAGTCTAACACATTTGTTAGTGAGTGGTGCTCTGAGTTTTCAACCCTTTGGTCTTGAACTAAATGTTGAACCATTGACTTTTCTGGCTCCGTAGCTTTCTGATTTTGACATAGTCACTGGTATCTCAGGATCTCCAAATTCAGATAACCTGTCACCTGTTGTAAATAAGTTAGCCCCTGTTTTCATATTAACCAATCTCATTAATAAATCATGCACCTCTAGCTATTTGCATATCAAATTATGGCTAGTTAAGGAAGGACAATTTCTCCTACTTATCTCATGAACTATGTAAATTAAAAATATCATAACAATCCCCTAACTATATGTCAGAAGTTATTTCTTTTTTTCATCTTAAAATCTATTCTTATTTAGAGTCATGTGATAAGATGAGACTATGTTAGGGCATGTGAATCATCCCCATAATTCAAGAGGATTATTTTATTAAACTGAAGTTATCTTTATTATTCTTTGTGAAGAAGCAATTCCCATCAATAAATATTTTATGAAACAACTAGGTGATTTATTAATTCAAATTTTCCTTTAATGCTCAGTGTGTATCAACTGTAAGTTAATACTTTCTTTTATAATGTCAACCTAGTCTTTTAAAATGGAAAGAACAATGCTCACTTTTGAGAAGAGTTTGCTTAATGTCTTAATGAAGGATATTAGGCATTTCCCTGGCCTTCCCTTCAAGAATTTGTTTCTGAGACTTTTAATGTTGATTTTTCTATTAATAATATGTGTGTATTTGTATGCATAAGTTAATTAATGGTGATCAAAGTGCCATTAAGAAAACACATTTACTGCAGTAGCATCAGAATATGGTTACTAAAAATAATTATGGGCATACACTGTTCTTCCAGTAACTAAAAGAATAGTGTTAATCACACACGATGAGAAATAATTCTGTTTGCTTTGTTAATAACCATAGAAAGTATTCCTTTCTCACTTGATCATGAATACTAGGGAAAATTAATGAAAGTACATGAATCTATACTCTTCTTTGGAAAAAATATATGCATTAATTATTGTTCTGCCCCAGAGTGTGAGTATTTTTGAAACCTTTGAAGTCTTATTTACCTTCTAAACATTTTTAATGCTTAATTATTAATAAAGGATACTGGCATTCAGCTAAAATGTTTCTTTTCTATATCTATTTATATATTTTCAGATATAATGATATAGATCAATCATTATGTGTTTATCTTTATAGTATTATATGGTGGATCAAACAGAATGAGGATGCTAGATGATCCAACCAGTTGTAATTTGGTATGTTAGATGTGTAAAAGGACTAGACTTCAGGATGCTCATTGCTTTGCAAATAAGACCTTTTCAAAGCTCCTGAATCTTACCATCATTGAAAGTAGAATTCTCCAAAGAACAAAGTCAAAACCTAAATTTGAACAAGTAGATGTCAGGAACTGAGAATAATAACCTGAAATACTTTCTTAGCTATGATTTCCTGTGACTTTCAAGACTATTCTATATAAAAATATTTGAAGTAATAACATTATCTACATGTTACCCACTATGAGAATGAGGCTCAGTGGGATGAAATGACTTGCCCATGATCACATAACCAACGATTCTTAGAAGTAGAACTTAGTTCAAATAAGTTAGATTTGTAACCCTCTATTGTGATTTTTATTTCATGTTAAAATCTTCTGATCCACTGAATGTGATTTTCTTTCAAATGATCATAATCTTAAATCTTTGATTTGTAATAAGTACTTTTGTAGAATTAATTTGTGATCTTATATAATTATTTATATTATGGCATTTATCAACATTTCTGAGTATATGTTTAAAATTGTGCCCTAGTTACCATCATCATTATATGTGTTGTCACTAGCACTGAATATATGGGATTGCACTGATGGAATGAATCTGCTATTGCTGTCCATCATAAAGCTTATCTAAGCATATAAGTTTGCAAAAAAAAAAAAAATGCCTGAGAGAGTCAACTCAAAAGAGAAAAGGATATTTTTGATATGTTGTTTCAGAACTTTCAGCCAATGGTTGGTTGACCTTATTGTAGTGAGGTTGTGTTGGGGTAAAACACTGTGGTGTAAAGTATATGATACAATAAATGTTCTTTTTATGTGACATATCATGGTAGGCACAAGGAAAACAAAGAATAAGATACAAGGTATAGCCTCCAAGGACACACTCCCATTACTTCCTCTAAGTAGGACTGACTTCTTAAAGTCTCTATCACCATTTATTAGGACATTTAATTATGAGCTCATAACTAGGTTAATCCATTAAAAAGATCAAACTATTCTGATCTAATTATGGTCGCCAAACTCTATGTCTGAACATTGCATTGAGAACCAAACTCCCAATATTTTATGATTTGAAAGTCATTCTGCATCCAATGCATAACACTAGGTAATCATACCAGAGTATTCATGAAATGATAACCATGGTTCATAAATCAGAGATTGGGAATATTAAACTTTCTTATAGTGGAAAGAGTGGATAGAGTTGTGTAAGTTAAGGAAGACTTTAATGGGGAAAGAATTTTTGAATGTAGTTGAGCATTTCATGAGATTAAACACTACAGCAAGCACAAGAAGCTCAAACTGGCTAAAAATGACAAGCTGAAAAAGGGACAAGATGAGGAAAAGTGTAAGTATAGTCAGATTATGTGGAACTTTTGAATATATGAAGTAATTTTCTTGTTGTACCCAAAGATAAGAGGAGAACCATAGCATTAATTAGAGGGTGTGCATGATCAGATTCAAATTTTAATCCTTCATTCTGGTTGGAGCATATTTAAAGATGTTGTTGGTTCTAGTGGACTAGTAATGTGCATAACACAACAGCATAAAAATCTCACAACTGGGGTTGGAGAAATTAAGATGAAAAAAAGAGTAGACTTGAGAAATAGAAGACAAATCAATAGGGCATTGTGAAAACCTCATTGTGGAGATGCATGAAAAGGGCATCTCAGAGAGTGTGCTTTGTCCATTGGTTGGTGACAGTGGCCACAGAAGAAGATCAGAGGGGACTTTGAAACATTCTTAAGCATGGGAAGAATTTGAAGATATATATAGAGATGAAGCAGGAATGATCAAAGAAACATATGAATGACTATATCATATATGTGTTTGTGTGTGTGTGTGTGTGTGTGTGTGTGTGTGTGTGTGTGTGGTTTACAGAAAGATACCAGAGAAATTATAGTATCATAACATTGTCTAATAGAAATTCTACATTTCCAACAAGTTCTTGTTACCCAATGACGATGCATCTGGCCCATGGTCATACATTGAACAGCAAGGCTCTGAATGACCTTTCACCAGAACTTTATGCCACTCAGACAGTAAGAGTTTCTGAATCTTTTCTGAAATAAAATATAGCGAAGCCATACATTCTGCTGACATTCAAAATAAGATCCATGCATTTGTTTTAATAATACTTAAACTTTAAAAAAAGTGACTCATTTTAAACCCACAAACAAAGAAAAACTATATGATGTAGTGTGGGACATCCCTTTACTCCAGTTTCAAATCTGTTCACTTTCAAAATCATCTATACCACACAGGAACTCTAGACATGATTGTATCTCTGCAGGCCTGATACTCTAGCCAAATAAGATCAATTGCCAGTAATGTATCAAAATGTATCTCTTCTATCTATTCTATATGGAAAAATTGTGTGTGTGTGTGTGTGTGTGTGTGTGTGTTCATGTGTACATGTATGTGTGCAGACTTAAGAATATCTCCAAAATAGAGATAAAAATAGAAAAATATTCCAAATGTGATATTGTAACTATGGTCAACGTAAAACAATTTTTAACACTTTCTTGCAAAACACCGAGCCTTGTTATATACTAGAAGGAGGCAAATATAGTGAGTTGTAAGAAAGACACTTAGTTACTAGCACAAAATTGTGACACTCTATTATTTGAGATCTGGAAGACAATTTAGAGAGGATCTAATTTGCCCTCTTTGTTTTACGTCTCAGTTTCCCTCAATTTAGATTCTATACCTTTTAAGTCACAGAAAGAACTCTCATTCAGTTTTCTAATGAATTATTTATCTACTTTCATGTTACTTGACATTTCCATGTTTTGTAACGCCATTGGTCTTGTTTCACAGAACTTTTCTCTTTGTGACACAGTGGACTCCATGATTGTCTTCTTGTCATGCATACCCTCTTTTCCTGGCCTACAGACATTTTGTTTCCCAAAGACTGTATTCTAGTACTTCATTTCTTCTCAAGTCTGCAGTATCATAATTTGGATTTCAGTGGGATCTTCCTGTGTTTAAAAACTGAAAAGGACTTAGATATTTTCCCCCTCAGAATCTACCTTTGAAAAAGTATAGAATTTTTGTTACTTTGCTCTGATATTTAAGCCAACCCAAGGACAAGCTTGTCATTTATGGGATAAATTTAACGATAGTAAAGCATTCTCAAATATAGTCCTGTGGTAGAGTGCCAAGATGACTAAGTAGTTATATTTCATGGACAAATGTAAGTTCTTCACGCACTTCATGATAGGGCACATATTTTCAAGGGAGACTCATAAGTATTTCTCCTTTCTCTCTTTATTAATAATATTGGTAAATTCAATTGGAGAAAGCAGGTTACCTGATATACTTGGTACTGGACTCAGAAACTTTCATTACTTTCAGTTAGTTTTCAGCCAGTATGGGAGAAGGAAAAAAAAAACACTTAATTATTTGACCCTTCTTGGTGATTAGCACTCTGTACTGGGGAGGTGAAATTAAGCCCCCAGTCTTTACTTTTTCTTGTTCCACTTCTATCATGGAACCCTGTTCAAACCTTAATCTGAGCAGGAAAAGATTGCTACTGCCCTCTGCTGGCTCACCGTCCTTTTTTTCCCCCTTTTGGTATTTATCTGTGACTTGAGGATGCCCCAAGATTTTATGCAACTGAACAGTAGAACGAACTTTCCCAAGTAGGAAGATGGATCCTTTAGGAACAAGAGGCTAAAATCAAAGCAAAACACTCAAGAGCTGAGAAAGGCAGAAGATATTCTAAACTGCTGATCTCCGCGAACCTTTTTTTTTTTTTTTTTTTTTTGTACGCGAAAGCTGCTCTATGCCGAGGAAATACACTCTCCACTTCAGCACGGGACTACTCTTTTCCGCTAGCTTCCACTGACCAGATATTACTTCTCATATCCCCATTATAATTTCAGTATGCTAGATCTTGTTCTCTGTTTTCCTAGTTTACTTTTCTGGTACTTTTAATCCTCTTTCAGTCTCTTCTGCTTCAAACTCCTTTCCCGCCTACCCACAGGCAGACTAGCATTTCTAGGAAGGAGCTCGACCCCAGCCTCACCTTTTCCCTCTACACAGACTCTAGTCGTAGTTGTTATTACACCCCTTTCAGTAGTCCCTCACCAAAAGAATCAGTCACTCTGCATTTTCAACAGCAGGCGCATCTCCTCTCAAATGCCTCTCTCCGACCCCCGCCCCAAGCTACTGAAAAAGGAAACATGCGCACTTCAGAGCTAGGAGCTGTCCGAGTGCTGAAATTTATAGGCTGGGTAAGATCACGTCTCCGTCTCTTTCTGTAGCCCTCATTCCAGCACAGGATCGCAGCATTTTTTCCCTCTTTCCCCCAAACACTCCAATACACAGAGTCTTTTCTTCTCCCTCATTTACAACTTCTTTTAAAAGGAGAACATTTGCTAAGGAAAGGGGCTTTGCTGAATAGAAAAGATATAAAACAAAAGCTACAGCAGCCTGACTTCCAGCGTGGCATTGTCACCACCCCCCTTTGCATGGTGATGCGATTAAGGTAATAGCATTTTTATTATTCAGGAAAAGCAGCTAGGGAATTCATCAGTTCTGAGGCTTTGTCTCTCCTGGGCTAACTGATGGTTCTGAGCCTTGGTTTGACCTGATCATGATGCCCAAGACTGGTACTTTTTGGTTTTTCTCAGCAAACTGTACAACCCCAAATCTCTTTTTGATTTTCAAGGAAACTAGATTCCTGCCAGGTTTTGAGTCTGGACAATAAATGGGCACTTTGTCCTAGTCTTCTTTCTGGAATCATTTCGGGATATTTTCCACAAGCATCACAGAAACAGGAATGAACCGGCAGCTAGTGAACATTTTGACAGCCTTGTTTGCATTTTTCTTAGGGACAAACCACTTCAGGTAGGTGAAATGATTTTGCATGCTTATATTTTCCACATGAAAACTGTTTGAAAGAGAAAGTATGTAATGATCTGTCTGTCTGTTCCATGAATCCTACTATTTCAATGGTGGAGAGGAGAGTTTGCTTTCTTTTGTTCATTTAAAAAGCTTAATTATGGTGGGAGGTAGGCAAATATTCACAAAAGCAAGTTTTGTTACATAGCTGCACTCTATGCATTTTGACACACATTTTCACAGTCAATGTGATATTAAGATTAGACTAGTGAGTTGTGTGCTCTTTACATTTCTGTATAAGGTTGATATCTTTTGCTTTCAAATTCTTCTGGAAGTCATTCAAATGAATTATTGGGTGCAATGTTCCTTTTTTCATGTGGTGAAAGTGATTGGATTAATTTCCCTGGAGTATGCTCATTTTATGTAAAATAAATAAGAACACTGATTCTCAACCAACTTGGGACTTCTGTTATATTTCACTAACTAAAATCATACTATGAAGTTTATGATTCAGAATTTTTTTTCAAGTAGTAAATATCTTTATACAACTCTACCCTACAGTTCAGTCTATTTGAGAATTGATTGCATGTCAAAATGTAATTAAAAATGACATCTTTGTACTTATGTCTGTATGAGAAATGGGGTGTGGATAATTAAAACAAGTGAGATGTCATATTTGCATGCTTGTATTCTCTACATAATTTACTAATTGTGAAATCAATTGATACTTCAAAATATCAATTTTATTGCTAGTGAGTGAAATGTCAAGTTAATGACATATAGAGTCTAAGACAGGATAGACAATAAAAATATTACTAAAACAAAGTATAGGTCACTTAATGTTTTAAAAGATTTTATGCTATTTTTTTCACAGAACCAGGAGACATTGAACACATAGAAATACTGCTATGGGTACTGGGAAAACCCCCCTATGTTCTTTTCAGGTTTACACCTCTTACTATCATTAAGAAAGATTGTAGGCTGAGTTTTTATTAGAGTCATCACCACCACCACCATCATCATCATCATTATCATCAACATCATCAGCCTTACTCCAACCACCATCATAGTAAAATAATACTCAATTAATCAGATGAATCTGCATATGGAAATGTGAGTATTTCTGGATGACTCAATCAATTTTTAACTCCCACCAAATGTTCATATCATATTTGCACTTACAATTAATGCCTATGATTTGAAAAACTGGTATGATTGTGGTATTTTCTTAATGGCAGAAATAACAAATTATTTAAAACACATGTACATATATGTATATATATATATATATATATACAGTATATACATATATGTACACATAAACACTTTAGTGACATTCAGTCAACTACCAGTGTATTATGAAAGAATTTATCTTCTTTAAAAAACAAACATGTGATTTTTATATACTCTTTATGATTTCTAATGTGGAGATAAAATTCTGAGAAATTTTCCCATTACCTTTTCCTGTTTTGGATAATGTAAAAGGTTCAATGCCTTAGAAATGATATTCCATTAGTGGTTTATTGGAGAATCAGCAATTTATATGTTCATATATGAATAAAAACTTAGAAAATAATTCAAGTAACATACTCATTATTGATCTATTTTAAAATGGTGGTAAAATTCCAAGTGAAGGTTCTTTTTCAGATAACACATTGGAAAAGACTAATGCTGATAGCTGCAATAGAATGGAAGCAAGTGGGAAAATATGCATGTAATAATTAATTGTGGTATTCAGTCCATCTTGTTACTATATATTACTCATAAATGGTAAAAGATAAGCTTAAAGCTGAAATGTTGTAATAATTTTTATACCCATGATGAATTGATATTACATTATCATATGAATTTAAATAACTGTCTTCAGTTCTTTGAAAATTCTAAAAACAAAAATCCTTTATATATTCACAAATCTGGAACCTGAATCTATATACATTATCCCACCTTAAAACAAAATATAATTAAAGTTCAAAAACTTGGTTGACATTTCTCAGGATTTATTCTTCTCATTAGTTCAAATTAACTTTAAAGAATGTTCAAGTTGAAAAGTTGATCAAGACCTCAATTTTTTCTATTTTTCTTCTTGTTAATATATTAAACATCTTTTGCAAAACGTGGTTCAAATGCTCTGTATTAGTTCTCAGAGAATGAAAGGGTAATTCTTACTAAAATGGCTAATAATGTGTTTAGGGAAGCTTTCTGCAAAGAGCATGACTCCAGGTCTGGAAAACATCCCTCGCAGACCCTATCTCCTTCAGATTTCTTGGATAAATTAATGGGAAGGACATCAGGATATGATGCAAGAATCAGGCCAAATTTTAAAGGTAGGTTCCAGTGAAAACTTAATGTTGCAGCTTTGTGAAATGTCTCAGGTGTAGGACTACTTTGCACTGAAGCACATTTTTATTGTACACTTTCAGGCTCACTATAAAAAAGAATCAGCAAGTATGTCATTTGTTTTATTTTGGCCTTCTTTTAAATATTTCTAGATTCAAACATTTTACGTATTACTTAACACTTGTCATGTTCAAACACTTTCCTTGGCTTTATTCTATAATACAAGTAACCCTAGTGGCAAATATTATTGCCACAATCTTTATTTTGTCTTAAGTTGGACTGTGGCTGAAAGTGAATACAAGAACAAATGGTAGAGTTTACTTGCGTGAACATCTATGAAGACATGCACCACGTTCAATAGGTACATCAAAATACTCAGTTGTTTTCAATATCTATGTCAGTGTAAATTTTGAATTTTTAATATAATATATGCTATTTTGTACTCTTTCAGGCCTCTAACTTTTGAACACTATTATAAAAGGCTTTAATTTAAGATATAAGACACTTTCAATTCCAAGTTACTTTAATATTCCAATTGTTGATTTGAAATTATCTGAAATTAATGAAAAGAAATGGTATAGGATTCGAAAATACACCTGTCAGAGCTGGTGAATAATTTTTGGTTTAATTGGAAGAAAATAAAAGATTAATTTTGGCTTTGTTTGTTTAACATTACAAAATACAGTTGCTAGTATATAGAAGTAACTGATTTGTCTATTTATTTCTGTTTATTTTAAATCAGAAAAAACTGTACTAAAGAAACAATAGTTTCTAGAATTGAATTGTTCTGATGCTTTTGTTTTTAATACATATTTTAAAGGGCAATAAAAGGTCCTTTCTAAATTGTTGAGTGTGAAATAATCACTGTGAAATGTTTATGATATTTTATAAAGGGAACACTTTAAATCTAATTATTATATAGCAATACATAAATCACTTTGGTTTTGGTCATCAGTAATTTAATCATATTACTTTCCTGGAGTTTTGATTCCTATTATGGGCAAATATTAGCATGAAAACTAAAGTCTAAATTGATTTCTTCTTTAAATGTAATGCCTCTGAATATACCTAGTTTGAGCACATTCCATAAGGTTGTATATCATAATTCTAACAAAACAGGAATTCTTTTAATTGACAGTGTTTCTTAAAAAGACAGCTAAGTTCCATTTTCCTGAAGAAAATTTGTAGGTTCATTCAATTTTCTACAATTTTGTGGATACTTCTCAGGAACTCAGAATTTAAATGAAGTTATCTGATTAACAAGCCAAGAGTCAGGTTTCAATAGTATTGCTCATTCACATATAGAGAGTCTAAACCATATGTGCAACACTAAGTGCTGGGCACTTTGGAAAACTGAGAGAAGAAACATTCAATATGGAAAAGAAGATGTTATATGATTTTGTAGAGTATTGGAGACTAAGCCCCATGGAGTACTATGGATATAATTATGAGAGAGTACCTCAAACTAGAGAGAGAATTCCTACTAAACCCTTCCTCGAAAGCCTCATTTTATCCAGATAGGGAAAACTTCCTAAGTTCATAAGTATTTTTCATGATTAGAGTAATTCTTATCACTGTCAAATATTAGTAAAGCAAGCATATATGTGACTATGTAGTGTTTTAATATACACATCAAATGAATTATGATTTTTCATAAGTTTTTTTCCTCTACTGGTTTTTTTTTTTTTTTT
>JADRCD010081813.1:0-13258 GCA_019843815.1 Montemys delectorum | reverse complement strand
AAAGTTAAATAGTGGGGTTAATTATTTTCTTTCTCAAAGGTTAGTTCTTTGTCAGAGAGTGCTAACTTAGTAAAATAATAAACAGTGACCTGGAATGATCAACCTTAAATGAATAAACATCTTAATAACTCAGTTTAGTGTCTCATGGTTGTGCTATCTTTTCTCACATGAACTGGGGAGGACAAGCTATTGTACTGACATTGACTTCTTTTGACAATGCAGGCAAAGGGTGTATACGAAAAAGTTGGAGAAGCTACAGAGACTGCTCTCACGTGCCTGGTAGAGAAGATGAATGTATTTGATACTGAACTGAAGGGACTTTCTAAAATAGAACGTGCAAATGCCTGCAACTCGGTCAGTATTTGAGCTTGGTGGATTATACCGTTTTTACTGTTGATTATACCATGTTCTTCAATGTTTTTCCTGATAGTCACAGTCAGGTACGATGATCTCAGTGCCTGTATTCCTAGCACTCAGGATGCAATACCAAGATTGCCACAAATTGTAGAACGAGACTCATTAGACAAACAACCAAATCACATAAAAAAAAAAAAAACCACAGCAATCATTAGTACATTTTCATAGGTGTGTTGCAGGGCTACCTTTTCCAGAGAAGCTACAAGCGAGCTAGCCTTAGTCCTGGGAATCTTCCAGCCTGCATTTCAGTGTCTGTCTCTGCTGGCTCTTCAGCAGCATAGAGGAAATAATTGTATACTTTTTAACCTTAGAGCTGCCCCTTGCACTAATTTTCATTTGAACATCCTATTTGTTTAACTCAGTGGAAAGAACTGTTGAGTATTCTTTTTCAATTCTGTTTTCTCAAATCCATTCCAGTCAGGCTCTTGCCTCCACCTACCAGTCCGTCAAAACTTCTTTTGAATCACTAATAACTTTGTGCTAAATCCAGTGATTAATTTGTTTATAATTGTTAAATGTAATAAAATAGACAGGTCAGCAGTAGTAGATTTTGGAGCTGGAAAGATAGCTCCATGGTTAAGAGTACTGGATGCTCTTTTAGAGGGCCTGGATTTAACTCCCATCACACACCTGGCTCCTAAGAACTATTTGTATCTCTTGTTCCAGAGGATTACAGGTTGTCCTCTTCTGGCTTTCATGCACCAGGCATACATGAGGTGCACAGACATGCATACCAAATTAAAATGGGGGGGTCTTGGAGAGATGGCTCAGTGGTTAAAAGTACTGAAAAACAGAACTAGAAAATGGGGGTTCTGATGTATCCCAGAGATCAACCTAATATGACTACTAAGATGGAAAGTCAGTAAAGATTCAGAACATTTGAACAACAATCACCAAAACTTGTTTGTTACTTTTTTTTTTTTTTTTTTTTTTTTTTTTACTATTTTTTTCTTTTAAATTTTGTTTTGTTCTTCAAGACATTTCTCAGTGTGGCCTAGACTGTCCTAGAAGTTGCTCTGTAGACTAGGCTGGTCAGAACTCAAGAAACCTGCCTGCTTCTACTTCCTAATCCTAACCACCACACCCAGCTGTTTTTCTTTTTCTTTCCTATTTTTTAGTTGAGGCTGGGTTGCTTTTTCCTATTTTCAAATGCATACAGATGACTTAAAGTAGAAAATGCTGCTGTTCCATGAAGCAAGGCTCAGTAAATCATGCAGACTATATATATATATATTAAAAGTCACCTAACCCTGATGATATTGAAATGGGCATTGATGACTATCAAATCCTCTATGAATTTGTTTTTAGCGTATTTATTTCATGGATGGAAAGAGCCACCAGCATGCCTATTGTGGTTAGCACTGCTTGTCAACAGGACAAAACCTGCAATCACTTGGGAAGGGAATGTCAGTGAAGAATTATCTAGATTAGATTGGCATTTAAGGAATTCTCTTGAGTTAATTGAAAGAAATATGAATTATCCTGGTAGAAGGGGGGTGCTAAAGACTAGTCTATATGCATTATTGAAATCTAGTGATTGTAGAATTATAATTATAACTCAGCATGTGTTTAAGGATGCACAGCACACACACCTCATAAGCAGTTATGATCTATCAGTAAACTTAACAGCTGAAAAGTTGATAGGTCATTTAATAACTTTCAACAATGACATGAGGAAATTTTAATAATGCTGAAGAGACATTAAATCTGCAAAGTATTTCTTTAAAAATTCTCAACTCACTTGATCTGCATAATCCTAATGCCAAAGGTCATTCAATGTGGCAGTGGTGGAGGATGCAGGGAGCAGCCATGAATATTGTATCACTTACTCTTTAGCCTTGAGCACAGCCTTAGCTAGCGTCAGCAATGGGCAGCCCTGCCTGTTCAGGAACCACTGTTGCGCACCTCCAGACCATCACACTAGAGCTGTCTTTACTCACTCTTCCTCCTCTTCAGCTTGTTGTAGCCTCATGAGATTAGCCAGTCTGAAGTTGAATAAAACAGCTTTGTG
This sequence comes from Montemys delectorum, assembly GCA_019843815.1. NCBI lineage: Eukaryota > Metazoa > Chordata > Mammalia > Rodentia > Muridae > Montemys > Montemys delectorum. The sequence goes on along the minus strand of JADRCD010081813.1, from coordinate 10,830 downwards.
GCTGCTGAAAGATATTTGCCACCTAGTTATTGTCTCTATAGACGATCGATTCTACCTGTTACTGCTTGGCTTAGAACCTTATGTAGGGGTTAGGAAGTTACTTGCCTAACGTGTACAATCTTTATCCTGCTCAGGTAGGGATGTTTATTTGGATAGGAAATGATGTACAGACAGGGTACAGTAGAATCGGTTTGTCAGTCAGCAGGAGGCCACTCAGTACTTGGAAGGAAACAACAGTTGCTACTCTGTTCCCTCATTGAAGTTATGTGTACCCAGGCTTGGCTTCTCTTCCAGGGTCTCTTTGATCTCCCCTAGCCTACCAGGAAATAGATATCCATTCCCAGTCTCTGGCCATTTTTGTGTCTAGTTACTCCCATGCTATCTTTGGCTATATATATTGAATACTTTGAGTGGTCAGGGTATGGTGGGTCATGACCAAGCTCTATAATACAGAAGGGTGTACTTAACTTGCTCCAGCCACAGAAAACATTTAGTGACCCTCACTGACAGGACAGTGTGGCTGCAAACGTGCTCTGGACCCACACCCTAATGCCATTGGACTAGTCAGCTAACGACCGCTGTATGAAATGGTGTTACGTGTCTGCCTTTAAGAAATTCTATGTTTTCAAGTGAGTTATCACTGTGTAGCTGGGGCAACCCTTGAACTTGATATCCTCCTTTCTGGACCTCTCAGTTGCTAGAATTATAGGCATGTAGCACCACAACAGCTCTTTAGACAGTTCTTAATAGCCAGTGTTTAAAGCTTTTGAAACATGGTTTTCCTGCACAATTTTTCCCCGTATGGTCTTCAGCATATCTTAGTTTTACATTCTGATCTATTCCCAAACCAGAGACACTTTTGTGAAGGTGGCTTGCTGTCTCGTTTGCTGCTTGAGACTGCCGCTTCCAAAAGACCAATGTGATGAAGGCTTTATCTTATAATGAGTGTCTAATGAGTATCTGAGCAGATAAAAAATGTCTAGAAATCATAATCCAACAGTGTTCCTCTCTGACCCCGACAGGTCATAAAACAGCTGATGAAGAAGGAATTCACTCTAGAGTTTTCACGTGATAGAAAATCAATGTCTGTCTATTGTACACCAAACAAACCAAGCCGGACATCCATGAGCAAGATGTTTGTGAAGGCAAGTGCTGCACAGACTGATGCTTTCCTACCAGGTAAACAGGCAGATGCTGTTGCTGATCTGAGTCTCATATTCTCAGGGTGCTCCTGAAGGTGTCATCGATAGGTGCACCCACATCCGAGTTGGAAGTACCAAGGTCCCCATGACTCCTGGTGTCAAACAGAAGATTATGTCTGTCATTCGGGAGTGGGGCAGTGGCAGCGACACACTGAGGTGCCTGGCTCTGGCCACTCATGACAACCCATTGAGGAGAGAGGAGATGCACCTGGAAGATTCTGCTAACTTCATCAAATATGAGGTACCTATACCTCACCAGCACAGTCACTGTCCAGCCTCTGCTGCCAGAGGATAGTCAGATGTCCTTGGTCAGGCCACAGGAGCCATTCTTGTTTGGATTGCTGCTTCAAACAGAAATAGTTAAGGATTTAGTAAGTCTGCTTTCAAAGTAGAATAATCAAGACAAGTTCAGACAAGCCTGTCAAACCCTAATGTAAACCAAGTTACTAATGGATGTTTTAAAAATACTAAGTATTGGTAAAAAGCTGAGAGATTTCATTTCCACTTCTTTTTTAGACCAGAATTTTAAATCGGGGTTAAAGATCCTAAACAGAAGGAACAGCTTTGCTGTGGCTGTGGCACTGACACTGCCAGCCTCCAAGTGCTCTTATTCTTTAACACTTTGTGCTGTCCTCCGCTAGCCCCAATGAATACATTTTTTAAATGTGAGAATTTAGACAAGAATAATTTGGGCGGGCAGTGGTAGCACATCCCAGCACCTGGGAAACAGAGGCAGGCAGATTTCTGAGTTCAAGTCCAGCCAGGGCTACACAGAGAAACTCTGTCTTGAAAAACCGAGAAAAAAAAAAAAGAATAATTTGATGAGGATGTGCTCTTTTAAAAACAGTGGAGTTGGAGTGAACATGTTGCTCAGTAGTGCAACACTGCTTAGCATGATCAAAGCCCTGTGTTCAATCTCAAATTCCATAATACAGGCCAAACATGAAGATATGTGGAAGCAGCAGGCTGGAGCAAAAGACTCCTATACTACAAGTTTCAGGACTGTATCTAGTAAGACCTTGTTTCAACCAAGGGCAAGCAAAAGAGAAAATGTCAAAACTTACAGTTGTAGCAAGAGCGAGCTGCCAGGACACCATGGTGGGGATAAGCTGTTTGAACTCATGTGGCTCTCTCACTTTAGACCAATCTGACTTTCGTTGGCTGTGTGGGCATGCTGGATCCTCCCAGGATAGAAGTGGCCTCTTCTGTGAAGCTATGCAGGCAAGCAGGCATCCGAGTCATCATGATCACTGGGGATAACAAAGGCACTGCTGTGGCCATCTGTCGCCGCATTGGCATCTTTGGGCAGGATGAGGATGTGACATCAAAGGCTTTTACAGGGCGAGAGTTTGATGAATTAAGCCCTTCAGCCCAGCGAGATGCCTGCTTAAATGCCCGCTGTTTTGCTCGAGTTGAACCTTCCCACAAGTCTAAGATCGTTGAGTTCCTTCAGTCCTTTGATGAGATCACAGCTATGGTAAGGTTTTAGACGTGAGCAGTGGTTTACATGGCACAGATAACTGTGTGTGCCCATAATCTTGGCACTTAGACTGAGGCAAGCCTATGCTACCTAGTGAGATCACATGCCTAAAAACCAAACAAACAAACAAAATGACGTGTTCTTAGTCTATAAAAAATACTTTGTCTGAGTATGTGTCTGAGGTGTGTAAATGACCTTAAATTATGTGACCACACCACAAATGGTTCATGGGTTTTATTTTGAGTGGTGGTTTAAGGCAATATAAGCAGATGTCCAGTCCCCTTAGTTCTGCCTTTCTGTGACTCTTTGGTAAGCTCACATGGCTATTTTTATATTTTCTTGGTAAAGTATTTGATGCCAGCTACTGCTCTGTCCCATTTCCTCCTGCCTCAGTCTGCCTCTGTCCAGAGGTGTGCCATGGGGGTGATATTTGAATCAACTACGTCTTCCCTTTCAGACTGGTGATGGTGTGAATGATGCTCCTGCTCTTAAGAAATCTGAAATCGGAATTGCCATGGGTTCAGGTACTGCAGTGGCTAAGACAGCCTCTGAGATGGTCCTGGCAGATGACAACTTCTCCACCATTGTGGCTGCTGTTGAGGAGGGGCGAGCCATCTATAACAACATGAAGCAGTTCATCCGCTACCTCATCTCATCCAATGTGGGGGAAGTGGTCTGGTGGGTGTCTGATTGGAAGGATACTGTATCTTTCAAAGCTGGGGCCAGGGTGTTGAGCTTTCTCAGACTGCTGCTTCTGTTATGACAAATTTGGTTGTTGGTCTGAGAGGAGAGAAATCTCATGGGGCTTGTCAGCAGCTGACCAGTGGTGCAGAAAATATTCTTTAACATGGTAGTTTAAAATCACAAAAGTCTTGGTCCTTTAATAAGTTTCATATGAACTTTGACAGATTAGATGTTGTCTGATGATTAGGTGTTGGGGAGAGAAGCGATTTCCATAGTTCCCAAACTCACTGAGTTCTTTCTCTTCTTCCCTCGGATGGAAACAGTATCTTCCTGACGGCAGCCCTTGGGTTTCCTGAGGCTTTAATTCCTGTCCAGTTACTCTGGGTCAATCTGGTGACAGATGGTCTGCCTGCCACTGCGCTGGGGTTCAATCCTCCAGACCTGGACATCATGAACAAACCCCCCCGGAACCCAAAAGAACCATTGATCAGCGGGTGGCTCTTTTTCCGTTACCTGGCTATTGGCTGTGAGTACGATTGTGGGAGGATGCTCTGTGCCGTGTGGGTCACTCACTGAAAGGCTCTGTTGAGCATCCTGTCCTTCCATGGGTTATAGAGAAGCAGCATTTAGACATCAGGCTTTTTATATTTTTCCCCTTGCTCAGAGTGATAAAAATACTAAGACATTGCTAGGGCACTTCCCTGTTGAGAGCTCAAGGCTGAGATTTGAATGGGTTGTTACCACCTAGGGAACAAGAATAGTCCACTAGCAGAGGCTAGTGTTATACAATCTAGAGCAGCTTGCCAGTCCTCTGGCCTTCACAGTATCTCATGGACCAGCTGCCCTTTGGGTAAATAAAAATTTCCAGTCCCTGTCTTTTAACTAGTGCCCTGGTGCACCATTGTAATTCTAGGTTAGCACTGCTCTGTAGTTGCTTAGGTGATTATGACCATGGGATAAACCAGTCTCACTCAGCTTTGTAGATTTCCTGAAATTGATGAGGAATGGCCTCTGCCTTAGACCTAACTCTGTTCGGCTGAGGGCTAAGTGCAAGCACTGTAATGGCAATTCTTTGAAAGGGTTCTGGAACAATGCACAAGGTCACGTCAGTTTGCCTGTAAACTGTGGTATGATTTGGTTCCCTCACTTTGTGTGTTCTATCTGATGGGATGTACCTGAACAACATCTGTTGCTTTGAAGCATGCCTACGCTTGCTCTTTAGCTCTGGCACATTTGCAGGGGTGGGGTGGGTTCAGCAGGAACGTTTCCTCAAAAACTCTAGAGAGGTTGCCTAGTTCCTTTTTGGAGCAGAAACGCCCTGTCTGTAGTCAGCTGCTCTGCCCAGTGTGTTAACCTGCAGTTGGCAGTGCTGTCCATAACCCAGAGTATGTCGGCAACATCATGTTTGTTTCCAGGTTATGTTGGCGCTGCCACTGTGGGTGCTGCTGCATGGTGGTTCATCGCTGCTGATGGTGGTCCAAGAGTCTCCTTCTACCAGCTGGTATTTAGCCACTTTTTTTTTTTTTTTTTTTTTTTTTTTTTTAAACCCCTGTGTAATAGAGTGAATTCTAGTAAGCCCTTGGTCTTTCTGTGGTTTGGGATTATCTTCAAACCTTCAAAAATATTTGGGATCAAATAGGTGCTTCAGGTAGCTCTGGGACCTAGGCCTTCTGCTGAGCTGTATTCGTGGTGCTTGGCCTTGAACTTGGTGTGGAATTGGTATCTAGATTTGGGAAATATTCCTCGCTAATGGAATGTTTGGACTTTTGTTGCAGAGTCATTTCCTACAGTGTAAGGAGGACAACCCAGACTTCGATGGAGTGGATTGCGCAATCTTTGAGTCCCCATATCCAATGACAATGGCACTTTCTGTTCTAGTAACCATAGAGATGTGTAATGCTCTCAACAGGTTAGTGAGTCTTGGAGGCTATGGTCCTAGGGTTTACGAGTCATGACTGGTAGCTCTTCCCTCCCAGAAAATGACAAACATAGCTATTGTTTCCAGGAAGTAGTGGGGATTATCACCATTATGGGTGACCAGCAGCCCAAACTATGCCTGCACCCTAGGGAGTGGAGCACAAGGGGTTCCATCTAACTAAGCCACTGATGGAAGTTTCCAAATCATAGATGGCTCTATCTATGGCCATCCCAAGCAACTTTGAGCCTGCTGAGATGGACCTGCTGCACCAAATCCTACAGCTCACCCCACTTGGAAAACTGAGGCCTTTAGAGTTAGGTCAGCAGGCGTTGTCTGAGCTCCATCACTAAACCCTTGCCCCGTTCTGTGTCGCCGACACATGGCTTGCCTCTGATGAGGTCACCTTTCTCACCTGTAGCTTGTCTGAAAACCAGTCTTTGCTGAGGATGCCGCCCTGGGAAAATATCTGGCTCGTGGGCTCCATCTGCTTGTCCATGTCACTTCACTTCTTGATCCTCTACGTGGAACCTTTGCCAGTGAGTCGTTTTGGACCCCGGGCTGGGTCTGGTGTGGTTCCTTTCTAGCAGGTCCAGAAGCTTGACACAGACTTCTTTGTCTCAGCTCATTTTCCAGATCACACCGCTGAATCTGACCCAGTGGCTGATGGTGCTGAAAATCTCCTTGCCTGTGATCCTCATGGATGAGACGCTCAAGTTTGTGGCCCGAAACTACCTGGAACCTGGTAAAGAGTGTGTGCAGCCTGCCACCAAATCCTCCTGCTCCCTGTCGGCATGCACCGATGGCATTTCCTGGCCGTTTGTGCTGCTCATTATGCCCCTGGTGGTCTGGGTCTACAGCACAGACACTAACTTTAGCGATATGTTCTGGTCTTGACTGACAGCGCTACATACAGAAGATGTTTAACTTAATCAATTAATTTTTTTATTGTTTAAAGCAACTGTCTATTTCTGCTGAATTTTCACATGAACATATTGGCTGGTGAAGGAGGTTTCATATCTAGATTTTGTTTTGCTTTTTCTGACTCCAGTGGGACAAGATTTTCCTTTTTTTTATACACATAATTAAAGTGTCCATTGACATGTACAGAGAACTAACACTATTTTATGCAGATATTTTTTTGTAGATGAAAAAGCATGTACAGTGTTCTGTTTAATACTCATACTTGTACAAAGATAGTTGAGCCAGCAGACATTGTCAGCAAATTAATTGGCAGCAGACTTAGGAAATGAATGTGTGTGGTTTTTAAAAGAAAAAAAAAACTAAATAGCATGTATTGTGTCTTTTGCATGATTCTCTGGATTTAATTTGGTATCACAGTCTAATTTTTATTCATAAGCCAATTTTTCTGCACTGAGCAGAGTCCTGCTACCTCAGTCAGTATTTTTGGTTTGCCACTTCCTGCACCCTCAGCCTCTGTCACCCCCAAGCCCACCCCAGCCCGCTCGGCTTCTTCTGTAGGTCTGATGGTTCTGTTTACATCCGTCTTCACGAGAGGTTTGCCTGTCTCGCTTGTGCAGAAAACATTGCTCCAGATTCAATCAACTGGGTTTCTGTCCCTTCGCCTAGTTTTTAAGGTTATTTATTTAAATGTCTAATGTATTTTATTGTAACAGACATTGTTTTGCCAACATTGCCTATTCAGTGGCACTTCACAATCTAGTTTAAAAGAAAAATAAAACATTTTAAATGGACAGAGAAAAATAACTGTCTTGTTCTTAATGGCCTTGAACTACCTATTTAATCAGTTCAAATTTCTGAGCTTCTCAGCTTAAGAGCCTTAGTTTCCTGTTCCTGAGGAGGAGAATGCTAAGAATCCTGTTCTGCTGCACAGTAGGATTTTATTTATAATGTATAGGCACGATCTGTCATGGGATACACATTTACTCAAGTTTCTGCTGGCCTGTTGTATGTAGGTTGGTGTTAAGGGCAAGTGTGTGTGTATGTGTGTGTATGTTTTGTAAAATCTGTAAATAGCACATGACCAAATGAACATATTGTATAGAAATATTTTTATTTGAATATGGCACTAACCACCACCACCATGACTGATGAACGTTTGCGCATGTTCAAGGTCAGTCTTAACGGCAGTGTGAGTCATTAACAGTCCTAACTGTGGTGTTTTCCTTCAATGCCTTCCAACATCCATCAACTAACGTGAGTATCTTCCCTGTGGGATTGGGGTGCTGTGGCCTGTGTACAGATGGTGCCACTGAATGAGATGGCCCCTCTTGTTAGTGAGCTGCATGGCTCCTATGCCCACCAGGCAGCCACTTCCTAAGGAGACAGAGTTGTCAGCCGCTCAGTACACAGGTTACCTTAGTATAGGCACTGACCCAGGACTATGATTCCTGAAGTGTGGGAAGGAGGGCCTTGAGACCTGGCTGACCTCACCTCTAGTACCAAACTAAGACTTCACACGAACCATGTTACAAAGCTTTGGATTTTCACTGGCTGAAGAAGGCTAGGAAAGCTAGCTGACCCTGCATAGGCAATTTTTGTCATCCTCTAGGACATGTCTTAACCCTCTGGTATGCAGAGGCCTGGGGTGGCTACCTCTCCCACAGAAAGTGCCAGAAAATTCTGAGGGAACCCAGCAACTGACCCTTACTTGAAGGCCTCCAGGTGCTGCAGGGGGCAATGATTCTCAGGAATCAGGCAGGTTTTGCCATACTTAACATGATGGAGTGGGCCAAACACAAAGGTACTGCTCAGTTAAAGACCAAATCAGAATGACAGCATGCTGGGCCAAGAGAGGCTGGTCCTGATATGGTCCTTAGTTCAGTGATGGCTACAAATGAGTGGGCCAAAGGAGAGAGTGCTGTATGACTCAGTGTACAGAGACTATTGGGACCTGTTCAAACCAACAGAGAGAATAGACTAGATAACTGCTGCCCTGAGCCAGGGCCACTTGACCCCTCCAGCCACAAGCAAGGCTGACAAGACCTTCCCCTGGCCCACATAGACCAAGGCCAACAGCATAGTCCCAGCCACAGGCCGCCTCCGGCATGTACTTGGCCCTACCCTCACCCCAGCACCCTCAAGAAGGGACAGCATTTATTGTGTCAGCATCATCCTCAACCCACTAGGACAGTCTAGCCTGGAACTCAGCCTTGAGCTTTTCCTGAATGGCCTCTGAAGCAAAGCTACAAAGGCTCCACCCTGCAGCCCACTCAGCAGAATTCAGGTGGTACCTTCCCTGAGAGCTAGCAGGACTGCTAAGGCTGGAGAAGGCTAGCCACCTCACAGCCACTGCTACCACCATCAAACTAGGGTGTTAGCCTCAGGAACATCTAAGACCACAGCATTGGCTCGGTGCCTGCAGAGCCCCATAAGCCAAGAAGTATGGTCGCCCTTTGTCATGAACTACCAAATTCCATCAAGACCAACCCCTGCAATTGGGAAGCCTTTAGAGCAGAGCTGAGCCTGTAGCCCAGGACTGGCTGCCATAGAGAACGGGGAGGGAACAGGAAGGCCTCCCTGGTGCCATGCCATTCACTGCTCCACCTGCCTCACCCTCTGCATGGCTCTCAGCCCTCGTACCTGACATGCCTTCTAGTTTCTGCCTCCTGGAGCTTTGTTAGGAGCCGATGGTAGGAGGTCGCCCAGGGCAGTCACCAAGCCACTGCGTATAGATGTGCCTGGGCAGCAAGCACCTCAGGACACTTAGTCAGAAATGTTGGCTTTGCATCTAGACCAAATACAGTGTTCTTTCTGTCTGTCCCTGTTGTTGTGTCTTGGGAAGTTGTTCTAACATTGCTCTGTTTCAAAAAGCTGATTTCCTCTCTCTTTCCTTTTCAGCAATACTGGAGTAACCGCTTCCTAAACCATTTGCAGAAATGTAAGGGTGTTCGGGTGTGTGCATGTGCGTTGTTAGCAACACATCTACCTGCCCTCTGCATGACTGAGGTTGGGGAAAAGAAAAATAGAAGCAGTCCCCCCAACTCACTGTGTGATGTGGAGGAAATGTGGATTACCATTGGGGTTTTAGCTGTTCAATCAAAATAATAACAAATGTACAGTTTAGCATAATGAGTCAGAGCGCCTCTCCAGAGAAGTTGGTCTCTTTGCTGCAAGAAGAGTGAGGTTCTGAAACCTTATCCAAGACAGAAGCCATCAGCCAAGTCTCCACATTTCTCTGTAATATCATAGCCTCTAGAAGTATATGATAATTGTAATGCATGCCTTCAGTTGTAAGCGGCCAGATTGCTCTACAGTGACATTGAAACATGCTTTCTAATTGGCCCTGTACAGTTTGCTTATTTATAAATTCATTTAAAACACTACAGCTGTTGAATGGTTACAACATAGACCTCCGGTCCTAACTTGAGCTGTTTTTAGGTGTGCAGCCAGCTGTTCCACACTGTATTATTATAACTTATTTAATGAAGTCAAAAGCAGTAGACAGATGTTGGTGCAATACAAGTATTGTGTGCATTTATCGTAATAAAGTGCTCAGCGTCAGTTCAGTTCCTCACAGCTTCTCACAGTGCATGTTTGACTGTAGTCTGTAAATAGAGGTCAGTTTCTGTGCTGGTAACAGGTATTGCACAGACATGATTTCAGGTAAATAAATCTATTCTATGATAAACCCTCAGCAGAGCAGTGGCTGTTTTATAGGAGGGCGGGGCAGGGCGCTGAGGCCTCTCCTGGGAGACTAGTTTCGTAGTTAACCAGGAGGGAAGCAGAATGCTTGTCACCAGTGGCCTTCAGCAGAAGTCGGGCCTTTTAGCCAGAAGATTCTACACATGACTAGCCTCAGAGTGTGTGACTGCTCAGATGCAAAGTGACTGCTGTGGCCTTATGTTTAGGACAGAGGACAGATGAAGTAGACCTGAAAGGATCCTGAATTCTCCCTTAAACTGTTATTCTTGCCTTACTTGCCAGAGATAAGCTTTGGATGAGAACAGCTTTTTAACAACACACGGCCAAGATGGCTCAGCAGGTAAAGGCCTTTGCTATATGATTAAGTCTAGAGACCTGAGTTTGACTCCCAGAACCCATAGTAGAACCAACTCCATCCACAAACTTGTCCTCTGACCTCCACATCTGTCCCCATTCAGAATAAACAATCTGAATTATACCATTTCAGAATTACAAGATCACTGTCACCAACATTTCAGCTCAGATTCAAAGGAGAAATTTCTCAAAATCAACAAAGACAGGGTCTCATTAGAGACCAGGCTGGTCTGGAACTCTACCTGTCTTTGCCTCCCAAGTGCTGGGAGCTCTGTGCATCACAGCCACCCAGCATAGACATCCTGTTCTTAGCAACATTTAATACTTGAAAGACCCCAGATGTCAACACAATTGTTTTAATCTAATAGGCTTATTTTGCATGGACAGATGAAATATACCAAGCAGGTAGTCTAAAGGCCACTTGAGCCCCTGGCTGATTAGAATCTCTTAACACTACACTCCAGAGTTAAGAAAACAGACTTCTCTGGTATTACAGGGATATGCTATCTGACCACTCTTGAGGGGCTTGCTTATCCCCAAACCCCACTTTAAAAAAAAAAAAAAAAAAA
>JADRCD010081799.1:0-10198 GCA_019843815.1 Montemys delectorum | reverse complement strand
CAGTTATTCCCAGTGTTGGGACATATGTTTGGTCCTCCTCACCTCTGATCCTCTGGTCCTGGGTGCATTAGAGTACCTGGGAATGGAGCTTCCTCTGGGTGTTGTGGGACTGGCTGTAGAATTTGCACCCAAGTTCTACTCAGGGCACCAGCCTCTGATCCTCATGGACTATTTTCTTAATAAAAGTCAATTATAGTGGCAAAAGATAATGGAGTTATTTTCTACAAATATTTAAACACTACATGAGGCATAGACTTTAATATTTTTACTTATTAATAGTCATATTTAATTCATATAGGCTTACTGGCATTAATAAATCATAGAATGTAGATTTTAAAAATTTATTTATGTAAGTATACTCATATACATGCATATGTGCACATTTGTGTATGTGTATTTTAAGATAATTAATTAGTACAGTTTGAAGAGCATACCACCCTGGGTATTTCACACATGAGGACAGTCTCTTCAGGAGATTGGATACTCTGTAGCTAGCGAGGAGGCTTAGTGTGTAAATGACACTTTTAGACATCAGAAAGAGTAAGACATGAGTAAGAGAAGAGGGATGCAGACTGTGTGGGATGAGACTTAGGGGGAGACTACTGGCATGAGTCAGAACAGTGAAACTTGATGTTTAAGGAACACTCTTTAAGAAGAATTGTGGAGACACTTGATTCTACAGATCTTTTAGTTCCTGGGTCCTTGGAAATCTGTGGTACATAAGACCCAAGGACATTAGGGACAGGCAGCCCAGTTGGGTTTTAAGATCTGCCCTACTTTATTTCTTTTTACAAAGGAGATCACGTCTCATTGAATATCTCAAAGGCAGTAAAAACAATGAGTCTTTGAACTATATAGTTTAATAATATTTTATTTCAATTCTCAGCATCACTGTCTACTTTTGTCTTGTTAAAAAAATGGAGATGATCGCTTAAGTAACTTTTATAAAGTCAGACACTTGGTCAGCGGCTGAATCAGAGGGGCTTAGCAAGCCTAAAGAAACCAAGAGTTCTCCTTTATGAACAGGGAACTTCTCTTTTGGTGACTTTATTCAGTGAAATCTAAACCCAACAGCTCCAGAATCATCATAGCACAGTGACTAAACACAGTACCCCCACCCCCAGAGTTCATCATAATCCAGTACGTATTTTGTCTAACTGCAGTGAATTTGAGAGCTGTGCAAAGCCTTTATTGTTTGAATCTCTATCGTTTCAAATCCTTAGCCTTTGTTCCATGGATGGCCAGACCTGTCAAATCCATCAAGGCAACTTATGATGAAGAAAGTTGGCCTCTTTCAAGAAAGCACAAACCCTAACCTAGCCTTGAGACATATCTCTACTCATCAAGCTCAAGTTCACAGTGAACCTCTGTCTCTCTCCCAGGAAGGAGGAAGCAAAGGATGCTTTAGGCTCAGGGATCTATGCTGTTCACTTTCCCCACAAGACACCTGCTAGTGACAGCCACTAGCAGACCAGGTAATATCTGATCACAGCAATGGCATACTCAACTAACAGTCAGAGGCTTAAAGAACAAGGCAGAGGCTCCCTCTCACTCTGATCACTGACTGTTTCACTGATAAGCCCTCCCCTGAGTATGTCTCTGCTTCCAGAGAGGCTGACAACACTGCTCCAGGACTCAACTTCTATCTTGCCTCTTGGTAACCACGCCCCTTCCAGTCTGGACCAACTCAAAAGAACAGTTTGAAAAGTTCATTTGAATGAAATGGCTTGATTACAAGGGAGAGATGATTGGTTGAAAAAAGTCAAATATCCATCCAGTGACAGGTGCCCTCTTTGAAGTCTGGGCACCTGCCAGCATAATCACTGGGATTGGCAGTCTCAGGCCCTTATTAAAAATAGAATAGGAGAACAATGGACCCAAGTTTTGTTCTGTCCTCTCTAACTTTTTTTAAAGCAGGGCAGAGGATGAGAGTAATTCACAGCTAGCTGGTCATCCCCTCCTAGTTAGCTAATGGAAGCATGAAAAAGACCTGGGCTGCTGCAGCTGCTGCTGAGGCTGAGTAAGGGTCAAGGTCACAGGAGTGCAGTATGATCCCTGGCTCCAGTAGCTGTAGAGAGGTTAATGAACTCCAGGAAGAGGAGCGGAAGGGTTATGTGTACAACTTTAAGCATGTTAACTGCTCCAATCTGCAGAGTATCCAAATTTGCATATTTATTAACAGGAATGAGGGATCATGTTAAGCTAACTTGAAACACAGCACAGCGTCCAGAACTGAAAACAAAGAATGATTTATCCAGTGCTGGGAGAGCAGCCTCAGCCTTATCAGGTTGAATGGTGGTCTCTTCTCACTGCCCACCTGGTCTCCTTCCCTCTGTCAAGGCTCTCTATTCTCTGCCTCCATCCTCATTCACCCAGACAAGTGGATGCTGTGGTCGTCAGCAGCAGATACATAGAGTAGGAGTGGGTGGCAGCAGCAGTAGAGATGTCTGGGGTCCACAGAGTGAGGATGAAGCTGTTTCTTTCCAGGTAACATCTGTGATTGAGTCAGACACGGACAGAGGGGAGTTCATTATCGTATGTGCCCTCAGGGTATCTGTAACTTAGATCAGGAGTCAAAAATGTATGCTTAGAGGGCCAGAGAGGCAATGGTACTATGCAAATCCAATCAGAGCATAACAGCAACAGAGTATAACAGGAGACTGATGAACTAGAGAGCCTGTGTCCCATCTGAAAGCCACCTGGAATATAGTTCCAAGGGGGAGTGGCCATGTCATGATGATATGATGTAGAGAGGACATCCAAATTTGCAAGGCGAGTTGGAATCTGGATTTGGTACTTTGTAATGACACTGCTGTTTCCAGGGAAGTGTTTTCCTACAAAACAAATATGAAGTTTGTTTCTAGTCTATGAGCCCCCATCTTTTTCTCATTTATGTTCTAGAATATATTTATTGGCTTCCTGTCTTGTTATGAGGCTAATAAAATGACTGCGGCCATCATGATCATAATTTGACTAGGGCTTATTACAACGGGCAACATGCCTGGCCCATGATGATGTCATTAAACTTTATCCTATGTGAGATTATGGCGTTGCTATATCAGTTTTACACATAAGAAAAAGCCCTAGATAACGTCTATCAGTCAGATTTGGGGCAAGGGAAAAGAGCCACTCAAATTGAAAGTCAATGAAAGTTTAGTAATGGAATTAGCTACAAAGAAGAGAGTACCAGGGAGCAAATTTCTACATAGATCCAAGACACAGAGATAGATGATACAGTCCACTGTGGGACTGATGATTACCACCTTATCAAGTGAAGGAGACAGGAAGTAGTACTACTTGCTAAATAATGCAGAACCTGGACCAACATCATCATCCTCCATGAAGACCAAGAGGCTGTCTAAGAAAATCTTACTGTCCCAACTTTGAAAGCCCACTTAAAACATACTTTCCAATGATCATCAATGATACTCATTTTGAAAGAACATTCATTGAAGATGGATGGGTATTTCCACAGTGTGTCAGCTTCATGTGGTGAGTTAGAGGCTCATGCCTAAGAGTTCCCTGTACTCATAATAGCTGAATATTCTATGCCCACATATACCAGATTACATCTTCCTTTGGTGACCTGGAAGCTCTGTCAGGTCTGAGGCCAACATGACCATAAAACAACTCTTTAATGAAAGTGAACCTAAAAGACTTCTTTTAGACAAGACAAGGACCCCTAGTTTGCAATAATTTCCACTAGTTTCTACTATTCAGTGATTGGCTTTAAGCAGAGATGTTACCCTCTTGGTGCTAAAACATGACAAGTGTTTGACTCCTGATCTGAGCTATAAAACAGAGGACAAATGCAGTAACATAAGTCCCCTGTATGCATGAGTAAGCTAGCAGTGTATTTTAGTTGCTAGCATGGTCATGGCTGTATTAATGCCCATCTAAGTAATGTTTTCTAGATTGTTCTCTGCTTTGACTGTAAAAAGTCATACATTTCAGAAATAGGTATTGCAATTTTGGTATAGGGCAATGTTGGAAAGCCAAGTTTAATTTCTAAGCTGGACCTGGTGTCACTTTTGTGGTCCTAGCATTTGGGAAAACTAAGACAGGAACATTGTCATGAGTTTCAGGCTATCCTGGGCTACAGAGTGAGGCCCTGCCTCAAACAAACCAACCATCATCAAAACTCAGTTTCTAAAAACTGCATCTTTAGTGACTTTCAGGACACAGATATTTTCTTTTAGCCATTTTAGTTCTCTGGTAGTCCTAAAGGAAAATCCTATTAAGAACAAAAGTAACAACCAAAGCTATCCAGGAAGATGACTTGGCAGTTAAAGTGCCTGCCTTGTAAATATGAGGAATGGAATTCTAATGCCCAGAATCCATATGAATGTCAGGTGGATGTGGCAGTCTGCATGTAATTCTATCATTCTGAAGGTAACTATCCAAAGTCACCATAGCAAGGTGGCTGGCTGGACTAACAGTATATTTGGGCTCTGGGCTCAATTGAGAGCCCTTGTTTCAATGAAAAAGATGGAAAGTGACCAAAGAAGATGTCAGTCTCGGGTCTCTCCTCTACATGCATAGGATACACATACATGCACACATGCAATTATGTACTTGTAAACATGTACACTCATATGTAAGCACACAGCACATATACACATACACACATACACACGCTTGAGAAAAAAGAATAGAGAAACTCTTTGTCAGTATATTCTATTAGTTAAATACTCTGTCACTGAACATCTGCAAAGTCTTTAAGCTCCACACACCATCTGTCAGTAATTTATATTGTGATCCCTATGTGTACTGTGCTGGCCCAAGGCATTGGTTCCTTGTTAGAATACCTGATAATACCAATGATTCATCCACTCTCGTGAGGATTCACAGCACAATATGACACCTACCTGCTACCTAAAGAGCCCAATAATACAGTTGCTCTTGTGTAATCTCAGAGTTCTGACTTGTTCTCCACCCCCTCCCCAATCCTCCACTGAGAATATTCCAAAGCTGCCAATGTTAACTTCTTTTACTATAATACTTCACTTTATTTACAGAGAACTTAGTATGATTCTAGACGTACAATACCCAATATATATGAACACTGAGCAAAAAAAAATATTGCTCTATGAGGCACAATAATCCTAAAAGTACATTAGTAGCACACAGACACTGCTGGTAGCCAGTAACTCTCTAAATGTTCTTATCTTCCACTTGACAAGAAAGAAATTTTATCTGGTACTGAACACCTAGCCCATGCATAAGCGCTATCGAAATAACAGATCTTGGAGGAGGGCTTATAATCCAAGCCCACAGATGAAAGTAGTTCTCAGTTCTCATCAAGGACACTTCTCTTTGCAACACTTGGGAAACCCTTTACATAAAACCACAACTGATCCAAATGCGGAGTTGTGGAGCACAGTCCTAACTGATCCATCTACAACAAGACTCCTGTTCCTGAGATGCAGAGGCCATTTTGGAAGAGGGAGCTGAAAGACTAAGGGTCCAAGGAACAGGAGCTTGCTGTAAGATTGTGTCTCCTGGAAATTCCAGAGCTACTCCTATGAAGTCTCACCAACATGGCTGGCTAAACACGACTGGAATAAAGAGGACATCAATAGAATGCTAATGTGGGAGGGGAAATATCACGAAAACTTCAACCCTCCACCAAGAACTAGAGGTAACTAAAGAATACTGTGTGTATTTATCACAATAGTACTCTTATCTACTCTTCTGTGTTGTATAATTCCCCCGAATTTCTGAAAAATATTTTCAATACTTCCTATAAATGTGTTTTCTGCCTTGCTCTCTAAATTGTCCATCTCCTAGACTCTGTGAGGCTCCATGGAAATAGTCCTCCCTAGGAAAGAGTACATCAACTGGACATCCAACCTGACATTGGTTAGCTCTGAAAACATACATACAAGCAGCATTATAAGAATGATTAGAGAAAAGAGGCCATCAATTTGAAAGAGAGAAGGGAGGTTGGCAGAGAGGGTTTGAGGAGAGGAAAGGGAAAAAATATGATTCTATTATAATTTCAATAAAATAGAGTAAAATAAAGATTTAATGAAAAAAAGTGTCATGTTTTAAGAAATGACAAGTCTACACGGGTGCACGTTTTCCCTGAATAGCTTTGCTCTATGATTTGTTGAATCTATGGATGAGAAAGTTGGAGATAGGGAAGGCTGAGTGTATTTTTGAGAAAGTAGAGAGCTTGAAGTTTTGATTATACATGAAAAGAGTATGCATGGTACCCCAAGCCTGGGCATTACTGTATTGATTTTGGTTTTGTATTATGATTACTGTTTTTAATCTGGCTACTATTATCCCTGCTGCAGTTTGTTTTCTTGTAGACTCAGAAGACTCATGTAGAACTTCTGGGGTCTGTGGAACATTGACCTTGTGGTTAACCCTGGCAGACATACCCAACTCACATAGGAGTTTCTGTGCCCATTACTGGTCGTCACTGAGGATGGGAGATTTCATTCACAGTGCTCACAAGGCTGGGTGTACAATGTTCTAAACTGGTGGTGGGTGAAAATCACTGCTGAAATTAACATATTATATTTTAGAGGCTAAGTCTGGAGGTTTGAATAAGATTGGCTCCCATAGGCCCATATGCTTGAGCTTGATCTCCAGTTAGTGGTACTTTGGGAAAGATTAGAAGGTGTGGTCTTGTTGGAGAAGGTGTATCACTGGGGTAAGATTTGAAGTTTCAAAATTCCACACAAAGCCCACTCTCTGTCACTGTTTCTATCTGTCTGTCTTTCTCTGTCTCTGTCTCTATCCATCTCTCTGTCTATGTCTCTGTCTGTCTGTCTATCTGTGTCTCTGTCTCTCTCTGTCTCTTTCTGTCTCTCTGTCTCTGTCTCTCTCTGTCTCTCTGTCTCTCTGTCTTTCTCTCTCTCTCTCTCCTCTCTCTGTCACTTCTGAAGATCAGAATATAGCTCTTAGCTACTTCTTCAGCACCATGCTTGTCTGCCTGTGACCATGCTTTCTGCGATGATGATAGTGGACTAATTCTCTGAACCAAGCCCACAATTAAATCTTTTGGTTTCCTTGGTCATAGTATCTCTTCAGCAGCAGAACACTAACTAAGACACCAAGTGCCCTATATTTGTGAGTGTAAGACTTCAAATGTAGCTCTTTCTCATGTGCTTTTTCACATCCCAGGAGGGCTAGCCCAGAGAAATTTCACACTGTCTGGATGGACAGTTTAAGTAAGTCAGCAAACACAGTTTGTAGGAATGTATTACAAATATTTTCCAGAAGCCCAGGGGAATTATATAACACAGAAGAGTAAATAACAGAGGCATTGTTTTATATCATGCATTTCCTCCCAATGCCTTTGTTATGAATCTTTTATATGGTGGAGGCTCTGCTGGGTACAGGGAATGTGGCAAGAATTAAGCTTTCTCCCTCTCTTAAGGAGAAAAAGTAAGGTTGTAAGAGGAGAAAATATATTAGTAACATAACACAAAATATGTGAATGGTACAAAAATCCAGCACTCCATCCCTTTGTTCTTTCACCACTTCATTTTAGAAGGCATTTGGAATGCAATCCTTTCTAAAAGAACTATTTTGAAAGGAAATACAGGTATCGAATAAGAGTATTTCCTTGATTGATGGTTGTCAGGATCCAGAGCTGAAGTTCTCATCTACCAACTTGCTGATAGATGAATATTGCACATGTTCAGCCCAATAGTCATCTAGTAAATAACATCTAATGTAAAGTACAAGCAGTGAACAAGACTGATATGGTCCTTGTTCCTTTGACCTCACATCTTCTAGAGCAGCGGTTCTCAACCTATAGTTTCGTGACCCCTTTCGGTGTTGAACAGCCCTTTCTCAATGGTCTCCTAAGATCATTGGAAAACACAGATATTTACATTATGGTTAATAACAGTAGCACAATCACTTATGAAGTAGCCAGGAAAATTATTTATGGTTAGGAGGTCACCACAACACAGGAGCTGTATTAAAGGGGCAAGGCAGCATTAGGAAGATTGAGAACCCTGCCCTGGAGGAGAGAGGCATGCTAATGAGATAACAGTGAGTGAGAAAGGATTTCACAGTGATTCATTGGCAGAGGCAACACTGAGCATCATCATGAGAATAGCTGCTGGGGAGGGACAAGGAGGACCTAACTGCCTCTGAGGACTGTGGAATCCTCCCATATCACCCACTCTCAGGTTGAAATGCCTGTGAAGTAAGTGTAGAGATCTGGTTAGGAATGAGTGTCTACTGGTGGCTAAATAGCCACAGGGGAATCTTTTTCAGGGTTGTGATGGTCAATATTAAATGTTAACTCGAGGATCAAAATCGCCTCAGCCCTAGGCCCTAGGGCGTCATCCTGTGAGCATGTAAGGGAGTTCATAACCTAAGATGTCACTCCATACATAAGGGCATTGCTACTCTAGGTTTACTGAGATGGGAGGATCTACCCTGAATGTGAGCAGCACCATTTCCTGGACTAAGTCTCAGACTATAAAAAGGAAGACCGTGCACAAGCATTCACCTCCCTCTGTTTCTTAAATAAAGATACAATGTGACCAAGTGCTCCACATTTCTGCTACTCTAACTTCCTGCCATGGCGTTCTGAATCCTCGAACTGTAAGTCACAATAAATCTTCTTCCTTAAGCTATATTTGTAGGACATTTTGTCACAGTGGCCAGCCACGTAACTAAGACAAAGGATTGTCCCATTTCCCTCATTACCCTGAGCTAAGGTGAGCCTCTGCTTCAGCTCTACAAGTATTAGATGGTGTCTTAGTCCATTTTAGTTGCTGTAAGAAAAGACCTGACACGGGTGTCTTCGTTGGGGTTACTCTCACTGTGATGAAACACCGAGGCCAAAAGCAACTTGATGAAGAAAGGATTATTTGACTTCCAGCCCACTGATGGAAGCCCAGGCAGGAACTGGGTGGAAAGGTACAGGGAGAAGCTGATGCAGAGGCCAAGGAGGAGTGCTGTTCCCCATGGCTTGCTCAGCCTGCTTTCTTACAGAAACCAAGATCGCCATCCCAGGTGTGGCACCACCCACAATGGGCTGATCCCTCCCTCCTCAATCACTAATTATAAAAATTTCCTACATGCCTGCCTATAGCTTGATCTTATAGAGGCATTTTCTCAGTTGAGGTTCTTTCCTCTCTGGGGACTCTAGATCGATTGTTCTCAACCTTCCTAATGTAGCAAACCTTTAATACAGTTCCTCATGTTGTGGCAACCTGTAACCATGAAATTATTTCTGCTGCTAATTCGATACTGTTGCAAATTACAATGTAAACATTTTGGAGACAGCGTGCATCAAAGGGTTTATGAAGCACAGATTGAGAAATGCTGCTCTAGATTATGAGAAGCTGATATAAAGCTTGCTAATACAACTGGGTAATTTGCAAAGATATTCATTTCTCATAGTGCTATAAGCTTAAAGTTAAAATTTATGGCATTTGCAGGTTCTGTATCCAATATTAGTGGATCTCTGCCTCAAAGGTGGAATCTGGTTGCTACATTTTCCAGGGGTGGGGATTAACATTGCCTTTTCCAAAGCATAAGGGGCAGAAACACAAAACAAAGTCTATCTAGACCTGCCCTTTCATAAGACTGCTACTTCAACTCATGAAAGTTCTATATTTATTGCTTGGATCTACTTCTTCGTACACTGGGGTTTAAGTCTTAACCTGAGTTTTGGAGGAAGCAAACACTGGAATGGTGTGAAGCAATGAGAGCACTGGGCAGGATTTATCATACATCTGTTCCTCTTCATGGTTCCCCAGAGATAACTGACAGTCCTAGAGTATAAGTTCAGACTAGCAAAAGACTTGTGCGAGGGGACCACAATTTTCCTATCATGTGTTCACATACCCATAAAGCAAAGTCTTAACCTAGTATGGTGGCTTAAATGAGAACAACCCCCATAGGCTCATACATTCAAATTCATAGTTTCCAGTTGGTGGAACTGTTTTGGAAGGATCAGGAGGTGTGGCCTTGTTGGAATAAGTGTGTCATTTGGAATGTACTTGAATGCTTTAAACACCTACCTCATTCCCAGTTAGCTGCCTCTCTTTCTTTGCCTCATGCTGTGTCTCAAGGTGTACGCTTCCAGCTGCTGCTCAAGTGTTGTATCTACCTTCCTGCTTGCTGCCATGCTTCCCATCATGACGGTCATAAACTCTAACCCTTCAGAACTGAGTCTCAAAATTAAATCTTCCTTTTTTTTTTTTTTTTTTTTTTG
>JADRCD010081788.1:0-10713 GCA_019843815.1 Montemys delectorum | reverse complement strand
AAAAAAAAAAAAAAAAAAAAAAAAAAAAAAAAAAAAAAAAAAAAAGAAATACACTGGGCATGTACCAAAAACCAGGCCACGGATAAGATAAAGAGGTATGCTGGCTGGCTGGCTGCCTGGTCACTCAACCACTGGCCCTGTGCTTGGTGGAGGAGATAGGGAGGGGTTTGAGGAAGATTTGGCCTCTAGCCTAGGGAGGCCTAGGTCTACTTTCACCACTGAGCATCTGGGTGATACTTCACAAGTACTCAGAGAACTGAAGACACTGATATTTATTTATTTATTTATTTATTTATTTATTTATTTATTTATTGCTTCTCATGGTAGCTGGGTAGAGAGCTAAAGCAAAGCTCACCATCCAGGAGTTCAGAAGGGTTATACCATCTTCTTCGGATTTTTAGCTAGAGATGCTATTGTTAGGGACAATCCTCTCATGTGGTTTGAATGTACACTGATAGACAAGAAAAGAACTTGAAAAAGAATCTCAATAGACTGCCAGAGGTAATTTCCTTCTTTCCTCTTCAGTTCCACATTTCCATTGTCAAGGAGAGGTGTTGAAAAATAAAAGACGTTTCTATTTTTTTAATTATGTATATGTATGTTTTCTTGTAAGAAAAAAGAGCAGAATATGGAATATGTACATGAGTTCAGGGACCTCTGGTGGCTTGAAGTCATGGATCTCCTGGAACAAGAATTACATGTGGTTGTTTGTGAGCCATCAGATGTAGTTGCTGGGAACTGAACCTCAGTTCCTCTGAAAGAATAGCACATTCCATGGAGCCACCTCTCGAGCCCTTAAAAAACATTAGCCATGTATCTGAGAGAACACCAGCCTTCCAGAATTTAAAAGAAAAGATTGTTGACTATGGCAATGATTTGTCTGACTGTAGCCTGGATGGGAAGAATTTAAAATGTCAGGAAATCAACGATGACTTCTTCTTCATTTTAGAACACTTTTTTCTTGTCTCTGATAAATCAACTCAGTTAATGGTTAGTTTAGTTAGTGATATTTTGTGACAAGAGTTTTGACATTTTGGTTATGAGCCTAGCCTTTAACAGTTAACCCATCTCTCCTCCTTGTGACAAGAGTTTTGAGAGCAATCAGTACACCAATATGTTATGTCTATAGTGACTCGTGACAGCAGACACAACCAATCAGAAGGCTAAAGATAGAAACATTTGTCATAGAGGTCTTTGACTCAGCAGCCACTGACTGGGACCAATCTTTGCCTTACTAGTTTTCCTGGTTCCATTGTGGCTAGTCTCTCTTGAACCTCATTCCAGGAAAGCCAAGGATATACAACTGGGGTTTATTAGCAAAGCCTTCACAACATACAGAGATTTTTTTTTCCTTCTTTTACATTTGAAATCACAGCTACCTCATAAATAACTCCTTTTATCACAAGTGTGGATGTTCCTGTACAGTTACCTGCAACATGTCAACCATTTTCAACATTATCTAATGTGCTAGACAGAAACTGCTTTGACCTCTGGGTTAACCAAAGCTAACCAGAAAATCTGAGTGCTTTCAAGGCTCCTTCCTGCCCCAGCTGCTGTTCAAAGCTATGAATCACTGCCACTGGGCGGTAACAAGACAGGGTGTCAGGATCCTTTCTGACACTGAACAGTCTATGATTAAACCCAGTCTTGGCTTCTTTTCTCAGCAATCAAGCGTGTAGACACCATATATAACCCCGAGGGGAGGCCTTCTCAGCAACCTAACCACAGAACGAAGAAGAAAATAATCCACAAAGTAACCGAGCACAAGGCAACAGTTCCTGATCACATCTGTGCTTCCACTGGAGGCACTTGAGTTCCTCTACCTCTGCACAGCCAGGCCTCATCTGTGCCTAGCCTGACCACTTCACTGGCTCTCCCAAGAGCCATATAACATCCCATCAGCTGTGCCCCCAGAGGGCAAAACCTTGATTTATTTTCCTTTCAATGAGAAACTTGTGCCACTAACCTCAGGATGCATCTTAAGCAGACCCCGCCCCCCTCTAGGAGGGTCTAGGAGAATGAGCCCAGCATTCTAGGCAGAGAGGAGCCTCTCTCATACTTCTACCCAAAGTTCCTGGGACACCTCAGCCCCAAGAGACACTCTACTGTATTCCAGCAACATCCTTCCACATTCACTTTCCTACTTGGGCACTGCAGCACAATGCTTTGGAGATCTGAATCGGAATCCAGGATGACTGACTTACTCACCTGTGAAGCTGGGTAAATGCTTAAATATCTATTAGATGAGGATGAAGAAGGACTACTTCGAACTGATATTTGCTGTTATGATGAATAGGAGAAGGTACCAAAAATGGCTGGCCAAGATGCTCCCTCTTCACCGCATCAGTGTCACCGTCCTTCCTCTGTATCAATGATTTCTAAGCAGTGGCAGTAGCACTAAGTTCTTAGCCCTCTAAGAATCTTGTCTTCCATTCCTTATTATTCATTCGGTCTCTAGTCTCAAGGTTAGAGGATCCAACTATCAAACTATTGGGCTTGAATAACAGTAAAACTATTTACTAGTGTTACTACTAGTTTATTTATTTTATTAATTAGTATTTGCCCCAACTGAGAGGACAGTGATCTCCTGAGCATGCAGTACTAAGGATTTTAACATAAATTTCACTCTGTTTTGCTCCCATAGACCAACTCTGAAATTTTAATCCTTCCTATCCAGGGGACAAGGTGCTAATTTCGTTCCTCAGAGGGAATTCCATCTTATACTTTATTTCAAGAAGAATCAAGCAGATTGCCTTTTAAAAGGGTTTCATAAAAGTTTTCCACAGTCCACCCCAACCTCTCCCAAGTCAAAGAGCTGTAGATAAATGCAGATTGGTAAATTCCTGCCTGGTCAAAACGTAAAAGAATCATGACAAACTGTTCCCTGGCTCCCTCATCCTTCCTTTGAAAAGATAATTTACAATGTGAGATGGGTTAACTCCCCTTTACATCATCTTAAATCCTCAGAAAATCTATGGCAGGCTCTGTCTGAAAGTCCAATTTCAGTGGGTAGGCCTCCCTCTTAAAGATCTTCTCAGGCCCAGACATTAAGACATGGGCTGGCTGTCCCTCAAGACCCTGATATCTTAAAAGCAAGGGGGAAAAAAATTAAAACAAACTTTTATAAGAAGGAAACCCTGCCAATGCCAACCCAAATATTTTCTTTCTGTGAAATATAAATGTGTTGATTTTGATTCTTCCCAGCAGTCCTTATAAATCAAAGCCAGGGTAAGAATTTGGTAAACAGCCTTATCTGTCAAAATCATCCCATAAAAATCCATTTGGGAAATGAGTAAATTTCGAGGTGGAATGTGCTCTCTTGGCCAGTGGTAACACCTAGCATTTGTCACATGCTTACTGAAGGGTCAGATGTCACATTGAGGTCTGTGCAGGTCAGGTACCCTTTTGACATCATATAGAGAGCACATGAGCTTGGTGTCACCAGCACTGTATTCAACAAAACAAACTCGTCAATAACAAGTTTAAGGCTCACAGCAGGTAAGGAGCAGGGCTGCTGGGTCTAGCTCAGAGCCGGGTCCTCCCTAGAAGTTATAAGTCTCCATGTGCCCTGTGGTATATCCTATCGGGTGAGTCCTACTCCCCTCATGATCTTACTGTTAAGTCCCACCAAGGCCACCTGCTCTCTCCAACAGGACTCCTTGCCAGCATCTTGCTCCCCAGGAATCTAGCACCCATAAAGCAGAAACTAAATGGGGATGAGGCAGAGGCAAGACCTGATCCTCATGCCCTGAGTCCCCAGTCGTCCTTCACTCTATCTCTCTGTACTTCCTCACTCCTGTGGCTCATTGTACACCGGCCATACTGACCCGACATCAAATGCACAAGTACTAAGCTTGTTTGAAGTCTGCCGTTCAGTTCAAGCAGATAGCCTGTGTCACCTGGACTGTGTACATCCAACACTCTTCTCTACAAGGCATTTGTGAGTGGTGACACAGGCTTTGGTCTTAGCCTTAGATCAGATGCCAACTCGACCACTGAGGACATGACCTTGACTTTCTCACTGAACCTCTCAGAGACCTAATACCTTCATTTAGCATATAGCCATAAGTGTTTTTCACAACTATAATTAAATCAAACATGTAAAACATTTTATAGTAGCTGGTGCTCAATAAATGTTATATGATCTTTGCCCATAAAAATTCAGGATTTGTCTTTAGCAGGGCCTTATATACACTAGTCATGACTTTATCACTAAGCTACATCCCACAGCCTTGAAGGCAAGATCTTTATGGCCTCTAAACTTGTATTAGAAGTAAAACCTTTGTTTCAAAGAGAACAGAGCAATAGTGTCCACAACTTATTGAATAATTATTATATGTCAAATAGTTGAACGAGTTTGAAAGCCTTTGGTGGTAAGGCTCATTTCTGAGGAACATTGATTAAATCCTGCCTAGCATCAAGCATTTAACTTAGAATCTCACTGAAAGTCACAAGCACTCATATGAGCCCTGCTTTATATGTACACAGGGAAAAAAATAAGACTTACTCTCAAAGACGATATGACAGGCCAACATCCCACAGACTATGAGAAGCAGCTTCCACCATCTACACACTGCCTTGCCCCTAAAATTCCATTAGATATCATACAAGGTGGTTGAGATTTTCTAGGGATCAGTGGTCTCTCTCCAGCATCTCATCCATCTACAGTATTTAATTTGAGGGAAATTAAATGAGAGTCAGTTCTTGTAACTTTCAGCACGAGTTAATGAAGGCGGTCCTGGTCCATGGCCTCAGACTCAGGTCTCACAGGAAGGTGAGGAAAGGGGATCTTTCTGGACTCTTGACGACTAAGCAGGGATAAAAGACTGATGAATAGGAGAGCGAAGAGGTGTCAGGTCCTGTCACCAGCCCATCCACCAGCTCTCTAAGGAACCTTACTTGCCAACCCACAATATGGCTCCAGTCTTTTGGCTGCTGGGTAAACTGAGGTATAGATCACCACAGATGGAGTGAGTACCCACAGAGAATGGGCGAAACACACACACACAGGCCCTCTATCAGAGCTGCAGAATCAGCTGGGTATATGTACTAAACTGGCTGAGGAGTCATGGGCCCTCACTAGGACAAAGGTGACAGGAGATGATGCTGACTGAAGGACTCTCTGAGACCCAGAGGACGCCATGCATGTCTGCTACATGCCCTCCCTTGTAGGAAGCGCTACCTGGAAGATCATTCCTCCCTTGGCTTTTGGAACAATAGAGATGACATCTGTCCACCAAGTGGGAACAACATGGATCTGCCCTGGCATGACTTGCTTATATGTGGGCCTTATGCTTCACGCACCCCAAATCAGCTTCTGTGGAACTTACAAGACAGGCTGAAAGGAAAGAGACTGAGACATTCTCAAAGACTCCTGTCTTCACCTGGGCCCTCTCCCACTGCCAAGCAGAGTCCCACTTTAGATTCTGGCTATTGGGGAAGTCCAATCTATCAACTCCCTGTCACCATTCCTGCCTAGCATAGGCCCCAGAGGCCTTCTAAGAACCTCCCTTATCATACTTCCACCTCCCCCGAGTGCCAGGTAATGTCACCTTCACTCATTCCACAGGCACTTGCTGAGAATCTCACAACATGACAGGAACTAAGGTCGATTGTGTGAGCCCTAAGTGTCTGTGGCTCAGTGCCAGGCCCTGAGCTAAGTGCTTATAAATACCTAACTGGTCTTCACTGAAGCCTGTTAGGTCAGCATTATTACCAGGACTTGAGAAGGGGCCACTTGCTCATGGCCACAAGTGAAGGTGGACTTGAACACATCCCTGTCTCAAAGCATCCATCATGACCTGGGTTAAGAGAGTTTGGGGGCTGGGAAAATGTGCCAATAGGAAAACTCACTGAATGTGTGATGGCTAAAATTAATTTAAAACCAAACATTACCATCTGAAGGTTTTCAGGCTGTGTTTGCTTGCCTTACCTCCTAAACCTCATTGCAGCCTTGGTTCTGAACACTGGGCATATGTCTGTGGCTTAGGATGTCTGTGCCATCATTCCACAGGGCACCAGCTCATGCACCTCAGTTCAGAGACCACTGCGAATTATGAATTGCAGGGTTTTCACAGAACACATGAAGTTTTCTTCTCTTATGGAAACATACTGATTTCATTATGGAAAGCAGATTTCTAGTATTTTCCTACCATCATTCTTCAGTGTGTAAGCAGCTGATTAGTATGTCTTTGGGTTATAATGTATTTGAATGTTTGATTTTAAAAAGTGAGGTTTGGGTTGCTGATTTGAGCTTACTTTAAAAAAAAATCAGTAAATGAATTTTGGCATGGGATTAGGACAGAATTTCCAACAATTATACAAATGGCCATAAATATGCTTCTGCCATTTCATAGAATGTACTTATGCAAAGTGGTCCTCTCCATATTGACAATTAATTATGAAAACAAAATGCCAATCAACTGAAAAACGTTGAGGATGCTCTACAAACTGGAGCATCAAAGAACCAACATTGAATTCTTTGTGTAAAAATTAACAAGTACATTCATGGCATCCATATGCAAACTTGCTTTTGACTTAGAAACTGGTAAAATTAAATATGCACAGGAATCATTTTAGAAAACATTTCTTTATGGTTTATTATCAGCAACTATTGATTTATATATGCAGTCTATACACCTACATACCTAGGTGCCCATAAAAATTTCTCAGGCAAAAATGAATAGTAAACATTTAAGAAGTCATTCTCCATAGACCATCTGGACATATGTTGCCTCTGATTTATTTCAAAGTTTTCTGCTGATGATAGCTAGATGCCCATATATATTTCTAAGTTACATTTAGTTATGTAATAGATATGCTATTTAACATTTGGTTACCATTAAGCAGGGAATCAACATTCCAGGGGTCCGTACTAACATCTCGAGTAACCTAATTAAGAGTTCACATGTGAGGGATGTTATTTAGAATAAAAAGGATGAGACTGCAAGTATCAAATGCTGATATCTAAAAATCTGTAGTTAGAGGAGTCATTAATGAGCATAAATTAATAAGGGGTGCTAGACATTTTGGAGGATCTAGAGGTCATAAGTTCTGGTTCTTAGCACCCAAATAAAAAGGCAGATACAGCAGCTTGGGTGTCTAAACTCCACTACCTGGGGAAAAAATGAAGGCATGAGGGTCTCTGGGGATTGCTATACTGCAAGCCAAATTGATAAGCTCCAGGTTTGGTGAAAGACCACACCTAAAGTATGAAGATAGCGAAGAAGAAGATTCCCTTATGTCAGTCTCTGGCCTCCACATGCATATGCATCCACATACATATAAACATGCATGAAATACAAACATACATACATACATACATACACACACACAAAGCAAGATGACACTTCATAGGTAGAACTAGTAATACTAAAAAAAAAAAAAATGATTGGCTTATAACACTTTATGGCATCTCCATACTGGCATGAATAGGGCTTAGAGTCATTCCTATGTTCAAAAATTTGTAAGGCTCTGTGTTCCCTAAACAGGGCGTCCATCACCTGATGTAGCTAACAGACTGGCTCACCATGACGTCAGAATACGACTGTGTAGTCTTAGCCTAAATGTTGTACAATGTCAGTAGACTCAAGGACAGCGAGAAGGCCTTCCCAGATACTACAAGAAAGGGCTTTATGAAGTGTAGACCTGTAGGCTGGGAAGTGTTTCTACTTGGGAAAATGTCCCTCTATGACTTGTGTTCACTGGCCCACTGGTAGTCACTGGGAAAAACAGATTCCTTGAGCCAAGCCAAAAGGACCTGACAACAGGTGAATGGATAAAGGTTTTGGGAAAAAAAGTGAAAAAAATATTGGATTCTCTGCCTCTAACAGACCAAGAAGAAGACCTAGTAAAACCCTATATTATTGTCCAAAGACTGGCTGTAATAGAATTTAGCAGTGTTGCTGTGGTTTTGGTCCTGGGCTAGACCTCTAGGTTAAAATTCCAGTGACAATTTCCGAGATTCTGGGAGACCCTGTCTCCTCATCTGCAGAGGAAATAGAATGCCACTTCCTCCAGGACAGGAGGCCCAAGGAAGCTCCTGAAAGATAAAGCACACAGAAAAAAGGCACTAGAAAGTTAGCTACCTCCCCCGTTTAGGGGAATCAAAACTGCTTTCCAAGAGGCACTCAGTGTTTACTATTATTTCTTTCTTTTGCCAGTTCAATCAACAAACATATATTAAGTACTCAAGTACTAGAAGAGATGGAGATAGAAGAGACTTACATAGTATACCCTTTCGTTGAGTCCATGGGTGTGCTCCCCCCAGGCCCCCCTCCAACCCTGCAGCAGGTCACAGTCTCCTGTGTAATCAAATCCACTTCACAACTCACCATGGAAGAAATCCAGGCAGGCTTCCTAGAGGAGGTGGGCTTTGGAGAGAGTTTTAAGGATGTAGAATGGAGCTGGCCCCAGTCTACTTGCTCACACAAGTGAAATCTATTGCCCAGTCTGCCTTATTTCCCAAGGCAAGGGAAGCAACTGTGCCTTTGTCTCACCCATCTCAATTATTGAAGAATATAGATGTCCAAGGCTTGGTGCTTATAAGACAGACAAAGGAAGGAAGCATTTCCCTAAACAAAGAGAAAGAGTAAACATACCACGCAGCGGGGGTTCGGGGGGGGGGGTTGGCAAGAAGCAAAAGTGTCTGTCTGTCTACGTACACCCTACGCCCCGACCAATCTCTGAGACAGGAAGTATTGCCTATCTATTGGTGTGTCTGCTGGTATAAACTGTAACAGTCTTTTAAAATCAGCCCTTTTTATCTGGGATGCCCCAGCTGTGTCAAATTTCCAGCCCTCTCCCTCTGACTTTTATGAGCCTGACCTCTGACAGGGGTCAATCTGCAAGCATACCATAACCTTTCCTTGTTGGAATGAAGGAGGAACAGTCCACGGCAGGGTGCAGATTTGGGGCTCAAATGAGGTTCATCCCAAGGAATTCTTTAAAGGTCTCTGAGTATGAGGTGAAGTATACAAGCTGAGGCAGATACAGGCCAGTAACAACAGGAGGACCCAGGCACAATTTAACACTAAGCGTCTAGCACTCTTCTAAGGGCTTACCCCTATTAAACTGGGTACTCCTTTAAAAAGCCCCATGAAGCAGAAGCTGGAGGAGTTGAGGAAATGACACCCCAAAATATGCTTCTTTGGTATGCCAAGGATCCTCAGCTGAGGGCACTTAGGGGACAGTGGATGCAGGCAGCAACTTCTCTGAGCTCATCTTATTTACCTGACTTCCTACAGAGACTGGGGAGTGTCAGCAGGCTCAGACAAACTTGGTAACAAGCTCTCCTTCTGAGGGCCTGTTCATCTTTACCTCCAAAACTTCCCCTCTCCCTGTGAAGAAAGTGGATCAGCTTCTAAATCTCACCATGTCGGGGCAACTAGCTTTTCTTTCATGTGCTACTCTGTACTTATAATAAATCTATGTACCTTCCCTTCTGTTAACCTGCTGTTAGTTTGTCCCATAAACCTGCAGAGGGGAACAGGACAATCTTCCCTCCCCTCCCAACACCACTGACGTTACCATTTTATAGATGAGAACAAGGATGTTAGTTGGCTACATGGTCACCAGGTTATCAAAAGCAAGGGGTAGGAGTAGGATTCAATCCGCACACTGTGGGCCCATGGGACGGCCAGCAGGTCTCTCTGGAAGCAAGTATATGAACCTAGCACCACACTGGTGAAAGGTGTTCCGTTGTCTCCACCACAGGACCTCTGCTGATACGGGTATAACCACTCTACCCACCAGGAGAACCACATCAACATCTTGAGTCTGCATAGGAGGCCCTTCAGCGACATCTGCTATAAAATGACTTAAGTTGCTAATAAAAGCAATGCCTCTCACTATGACTGGTGCCAACCCCAGGCTCTAAGTGCCAATGGCCTCCTGGATTTTTCCCACCAACTTTTCTGGATGGCTCTAAGCAGACAAACCACCCAGACTGCTGCAAACGGTACTTGAAGTGCATGTGCCAGGAGCAACAGGAAACGGGCCCACCCTCTGGGCAGTTGGAGCTTTCCTAAGTAAATCCATCCTCCAAAATCAGTAATTATTCCTACCTAGGGTTTTTATAAAGCTTGCAATTGCCAGGCGTTCTAAGATCAATTTCATGAGCACTTCCCCCAAGCCCATCTAGAAAGCCACACTGGCCATTTTACAGAGTTTCGGTGATGGCATGAGGGCAGAGATGGAAGTACTTACAAGTGGTCTCAAGGTTCAAAACCACACGCTCAACGCCAGAGTGGCACAACATCAGACCAGCTGCCAGAAGAGTGCCAACTGCATTTCAGTTTTCCCTTTTCCGGTTTTCAAGGGACTACAGATATTGCAACATTTTGTTAGGGCTGGAAAAGGCATCAGCCAACTTTTTAACTCTTTGAAATCTAAGATAGGTCGCATGACTGAAGTAATAGAAGCCACAGGTTGGAGCAACCTAACTATAGATTCCTCAAGACCATAGAGTACAGACACCTAAGTTGTCTACAGGGGTATAGGCTGGGACGTCAGGGAGGTGTGGGCCTCACCTCTCATTTACCAGTGGTGGAATGTAAAAAACAACTTTTCCTGCACTGAGCCATGGCTTTCTCATTTACCTGTAAAAGAAACTTGAAGAAAAGGGAAATAAACTGGTATCTTCTGGGTGGGAGAATACCAAAATAATCTACTCCCTTTTTTGGTCCAACCTATACAGATGTGTGCCCTCCTCAA
>JADRCD010081785.1:0-10554 GCA_019843815.1 Montemys delectorum | reverse complement strand
ATATTGTGTGAATTTGGTTTTGTCATGGAATACTTTGGTTTCTCCATCTATGGTGATTGAGAGTTTTGCTGGGTATAGTAGTCTAGGCTGGCATTTGTGTTCTCTTAGGGTCTGCATGACATCTGCCCAGGATCTTCTAGCTTTCATAGTCTCTGGTGAGAAGTCTGGTGTAATTCTGATAGGCCTGCCTTTATATGTTACTTGACCTTTTTCCCTTACTGCTTTTAGTATTCTTTCTTTGTTTTGTGCATTTGGTGTTTTGACTATTATGTGGCGGGAAGAATTTCTTTTCTGGTCCAGTCTATTTGGAGTTCTGTAGGCTTCTTGTATGTTCATGGGCAACTCTTTCTTTAGGTTAGGGAAGTTTTCTTCTATAATTTTATTGAAGATATTTACTGGCCCTTTAAGTTGGAGGTCTTCACTTTCTTCTATACCTATTATCCTTAGGTTTGGTCTTCTCATTGTGTCCTGGATTTTCTGGATGTTTTGGGTTAGGGTCTTTTTGCATTTTGCATTTTCTTTGATTGTTCTGTCAATGTTGTCCATGTTATCTTCTGTCCCTGAGATTCTCTCTTCTATCTCTTGTATTCTGTTGGTGATGCTTGCATCTACGTTTCTTGACTTTTTTCCTAAGATTTCTAACTCCAGGGTCATCTCCTTTTGTGATTTCTTTATTGTTTCTACTTCCATTTTTAGGTCCTGAATGGTTTTATTCAGATCCTTCACCTGTTTGTTTGTGTTTTCCTGCAATTCCTTAAGGGATTTTTGGGTTTGCTCTTTAAGGGCTTCTATTTGTTTACTTGTGATCTCCTGTAATTCTTTATGGGATTTTTTTGTTTCCTCTTTAAGGGCTTGTATCTCTTTATCTGTTTTCTCCTGTATTTCTTTAAGGGAGTTATTCATGTCCTTCTTAAGTTCCTGTATCAGCATTGTGAGATGAGTCTTTAGATCCAAATCTTGCTTTTCTGGCGTTTTGGGATATCCATGGCTTGCTGAGGTGGGAGTACTAGGTTCTGGTGAAGCCAAGCCGTCTTGGTTTCTGTTGGTAGGATTCTTGTGTTTGCCTTTTGCCATCTCTTGATCTCTGGTGTTAGAAATTCTTGGCGTCTTAGAGCTTGATCTTTCCTTGCTGCCCTGCAGCTCCCCTTCCACTCCTGAGGCCTGTGCCTCCCAGCTGGTCCCGCCTGAGTACTTGGTCTGAAGCTTGTCCTGGTGGGAAGCCCTGTGCTCCCAGGGAGGGGGCAGAGATGTTCGCTGATCCCACTCTGTCCCTTGGAAGCTGAGACGCTCCTGTCCCTGCAGTCCTGTGACTCCCCTGCACTTCCTAAAGACTATACCTCCTGGCTGATTCCTGGGGCTAAAGCCCGCTCAGGATGCAGGCCTTCTTCTCGAAGGGAGGGGGCAGAGGTGATCGCTGAGCCAGCTCTGTCCCTGGGATGCTGAGAGACTCCTATCTCTGCAGTCCTGTGACTCCCCTGCACTTCCTGAGGTCTATGTCCCCCGGCTGGTCCTGCCCTAGCAAGACCCCAGAGAAAAAATGGTGGATCTCACCTGAGTCCTTGGGCTGAAACTGGCCTTGGGGGGAAGTCCTCCCCTAGCAGGCAGGGGGCAGAGGTGTTCACTGGTCTAGCTCTGTCCCTCGGAAACTGAGAGACTCCAGTCCCTGCAGTCCTGTGGCTCCCCTGCACTTCCTGAGGCCTATGCCTCTGGGCTGATTCCTGGGGCTAAAGCCCGCTCAGGATGCAGGCCTTCTTCTCGAAGGGAGGGGGCAGAGGTGATCGCTGAGCCAGCTTTGTCCCTTGGAAGCTGAAAGACTCCTGTCTCTGCAGTCCTGTGACTCCCCTGCACTTCCTGAGGTCTCTGCTGAAAGGTTTTTGATTTAATATTTAGATTTTAAAAATCAGCATAAATGAGAACATTCACAATCTTTGCCAAAAAAAGAAGAATCTGCATTTCAATAATAAAATTTAGATACAAAATGAAGATAAAACTTTAATACAGGCCATACAGTCTATTCTTGCTGTTTAAATCTACCATGTCTTCTGACCTTGTCTTTGAATCTGACTTTTTCACTCTGATTCCATGAAACAGCAGTCTATATTGGAAATTATAAAGAAATCTCCTAAGGGGCTTGAAACTCTTAGGACGAACAACAATATGAACTAACTAGTACCCTGAGAGCTCCCAGGGACTAAACCACCAGCCAAAGAGTACACATGATGGAACTCATGGCTCCAGCAGCATATATGTAGCAGAGGATGGCCTAGTCAGTCATCAATGGGAGGAAAGGTCCTTGGCCTTGTGAAGGTTCTATGCCCCAGTGTAGGGGAATGCCAGGGCCAGTAAGCAGGAGAGGGTAAGGTGGTGAGCAGGGGGGAGGGGAGAGGGAACAGGGGTTTGTTTTTGTTTTTGTTTTGTTTTGTTTTGTTTTGTTTTTCTGGAGGGGAACCTGGGAAAGGAGATATTGTATGACATGCAAATAAAGAAAATATCTAATAAAAAAAAAAGAATTTTCATACTGTCTCTACCAGGTGGCAGTCACAGAGTCAAAGGGAAACCAAATAAAAATGAAGCTTGTGAAAAATATTGTAGATTCTACAAAGTCTGTAGAGTGAAAATCTCCAAGCAATGTCTCAGAGCCCAGTCCTCCCAGACATGCAGATAATTAGTCTAAAATATGCTGTTTGAGAAGGACAACTGCTTAGTCCGCAGTTATTAAAAACAATGAATTCATGAAATTCTTAGGCAAGTAGATGGAACCAGAAAATATCATCCTGAGTGACATAACTGAATCACAAAAGAACACACATGGTATCCACTCACTGATAAGTGGACATTAGCCCAAAAGCTTGGAATACCCAAAATACAATTCACAGACCATATGAAGCTCAAGAAGGAAGACCAAAGTGTGGGTCCTTTGGTCCTTCTTAGAGGGGGTAACAAAATACTCACAGGATCAAATATGGAGAAAAAGTTTGGAGCGCAGACTGAAGGAAAGACCATCCAGAGACTGCCCCACCTGGGGATACATCCCATATACAGTCACCAAACCCAGATACTATTGTAGATGCCAAGAAGTGCTTGCTGACAGGAGCCTGATATAGCTGTCTCCTGAGAGGCTCTGCCAGTGCCTGACAAATACAGAAGCAGATGCTCTCAGGCAACCATTGGACTGAGGACCACAGGGTCTTCAATGGAGGAGCTAGAGAAAGGACTCAAGGAACTGAAGAGGTTTTCTGCTCCATAGTAAAAACAACAATATGAAGCAACCAGTACCCCCAGAGCTCCCAGGGACTAAACCACCAACCAAAGAGTACACATGGAGGGACCCATGGTTCCAGCTGCATATGTAGCAGAGGATGACCTTGTTGGACATCAATGAGAGGTCCTATGAAGGTTCGATGCCTTAGTGTAAGGAAATGCCAAGACAGGGAAGTGAGAGTGAGTGGGCTGGTAAGCAAGTGGAAGGGGGATAGGATAGGGGGTTTCAATGGAGAAATGAGGAAAGGAGATAACATTTGAAATGTGAATAAAGAAAATATCTAATAAAATTTTTTAAAAAGAGGAGGACTACAAAATAGAGACTTTTTATCAAGACATTTGGGTAGAACTTAGTGCGAGACATGAGGAAGCCATTCTGGGATGCTAATTCATACTGGGGTGAAGGCAGACAACAGTAAAGCACTATATATTTTGTATGGAAAACATCTTTGTTGTAACTAAAAAATGTCTAAATAAATATGTGCTGTGATTTGAAAATATTTTGCAATATTGAGAAAATATTTTGAGAGATATTGTAGTATTGATGTTAAGCTCAAAATTAAATATTTTTAATACTTGATATGTTACACATTGTTTTTTTCACATTTTATAATTGAAAATAACTGCACATGCTTAGTTTTCTATCTGTTCCATTAGACTTTGTTTTGAATTAGAAGATGATTCTTTATGGGAATTTCACAGATTTGCACACCAATTTTGGAAGCACATCTGGATTGCTTCTTCCAATAGATTAAAGTTTAAGCTAAGACTTTGCTGGTGTCTGTTCCAAAGTAGTAGTATATGCTAGTGACATTTCCCTAGACCCAATTTGTTCTTCAGTTCATGGCCTTTGGCTGACTCAACAGGTGATACCAGCAAGTAGAAGGTGAAAGAGGATCAAAAGCCCAAGTTCACCATTGACTAATCAGTGAGTTGAACGCCAGGCAGCCTAGGCTACATGAAATCCTGTCTCAAAAAACAAAATTAAATGAATAAGCCAATGGGTTTATATAAATAATATACCTTAGTAAAAATAGCATTTATTTGCAAAATACACATAAATCAGAAGCCCACTGCTTTCTATGGATAACAGAGTGGGTAAACAGCCCAGCGAATAAACTTCTTGGCTATTGACTATGTCTGAGTTCTCAAGTTTTAGCAGACTTCTGTTGTCAGAACTTTCTTCTAAATCTCATTCCATTTCTCTTTCTTATGTCCAAACCTAACATTACATGAACAACTTGACAGAATGGAATACCCTATCATTTTTTACATCTACTTAAAAATAAATAAATTTATTTTATTTATTTGAGTTAAATTTATTTCATTCTCAAAATGGAACTTCCCACTAAAGTTTCTCATATGATGCATGGGTTGTATCAAAGTCTTATCAACACACACATGTTGGCATCCATACTAAGTGAATCTGACTCAGCGGGATTTTTTTTTTTAATTTCTAACCAGTTCTCAGTTATTACTGAGGGTTGTTCATGGTATTTAAAAACATTGTCATTGCAACTTATTTTCTGCCTATAGGAATGATCCATAATTACTTAAGAATAATTAATAATGAAGAAAACATTAAAGTTAACATAGTCATAAAAGAAAGGCCATCTATGAGCTTTTAGTTAAGATAATTTGTTGCCTTAAGTATTTTTCAGATTTATTAGCATTTCCACCTGCCATTGTCACATTTACCTGCTGCTGATTGATGAGCTATACATCTGTATTTTTACCTATTTGAATCCTAATTTCTTCAATGATGAATGCAGATGTCTAGTAGCAACAAATGGTTATTAATACCTGATTGACAGGTATTAGTCTCCTAAATTCTGATACAACTGCAGATGTGAAGACATTAAAATGCATTATTGTCTTTATATGTAGTTTATAAAACTAAGTACCCTCAGGTTAATTAAAAGGCTGAAACCAGTATCTCTATTCTATTTTCTACAATGGTTGAGTATAAATCATGAAGAGTTACAAACAACAAAATTATAATTAACTTACAACTGTGCTCAAAACTGGAAATCCATTCTTAAAACAGTAAGTACACAACAGAGTTCTGTTCCCAGCAGGATGACATGCTTTATGGTCTCAACATGACTGCTCTGTTCAAAGCTTGCTTTTCAAGTTCCAGCAAACTGAAACTGCATTGAACTCATCTGAAGCAGACCCAGATAACATTTCATGTGAGCTACTTTTTAAATTTTTATTCTCTTAGAGACTTTGGGAGTTCAAAAGGAAACAATTATCTATACTTGTTGGTTTTCAATGTGCAGTTCCAGTTTCACACTACAATTATATAACCATCTGTCTGTGTGTTAAATGTCTGCCCCTTCCTTTTGCTTCCTGGCAAAGAAATGCACACTTTTGCTCTTCCATATACACCTTGTATTGTTCTGCCAAGCCAAATACCCAAAACAGTGGAGCCAATCGGCTATCACATAAAATCTCCAAAATTTTCAGACAAAATAGTCATTTTCTCTATTTTCCACTTGTTTACTTTGTTGGCAATACAACTGTAGATAATGCACTACGAAGGCATTCCCAACTTCCAGTCATGCTTATCTCTTTCTTCTTCACAGGTAGCTCTTCCCATACTTTCTTGAACCTCTTCACATTCATGTACTTTTCAGGGTCTATTCGGGCAGTCATATCTGAATTGTGTTCATGATTACAATACCATGTCCTATACAGATGATGGTATTCCCCATTATGTAGTTTCCATAGTCCTTTCTCGCTTTCTTCTAAGATGGATTTCAGAGTTTGTGACATAGATATCCTTT
This sequence comes from Montemys delectorum, assembly GCA_019843815.1. Lineage (NCBI taxonomy): Eukaryota > Metazoa > Chordata > Mammalia > Rodentia > Muridae > Montemys > Montemys delectorum. The sequence goes on along the minus strand of JADRCD010081785.1, from coordinate 4,504 downwards.
TGCAGTGGCCAAGCAACCCAGAGTCATATATTCTCAGGACTTTGACCTGTTATAGGTCCCAGCTTTAACCATTGTCTATTGTTGAAAAGTCCTTTTCTGGCCAAGGCTGAGAGTTGTAGTAGTCTATGGTTATAGACATATAAATTTAGATAGTGGCTTCACTACCTACCAACTTAATATCATACCAGGAGTAGAGAGCCCACAGGGCCTGAAACCTCATTAACCATAACCTTCTGGCCAGTTCTGCAATGCCAAACATGTATTGCTTCTTATGGACCAAGCCTCAAATCCATTCATTAAAGCAGTTGGCTATCCGAACATATTCATGCCATTATTGTGTCACTAAGCATAGCTAGCAAAGTGCTTTGATATTGTTACACTCAGGGGCCACATTTAGGTATGATCATTGAAGTTTTCTTGCCTGGCATCCTACAAAACACCTTTTAGTTCTATGAATGATATTCAGAGGGGAAGAAAGGTCTAGCCCTGCCTTCTTGGTGTCTAGGTGTCCTTTATCCAGGGTGTATGGTATCTTTAACAATAAAGTCTTACTATCTAGTTCCAGTGAGACTCTATATGTGGTAATAATATGCTGTATTGTCCTGGGAGCCTTTGGGAGAGCCTAAGTACATATTTCAATTGAAGCCCTTTACTTAAAATTATGTTTTAGATAGCTTATAAAGCTGTAGGTTCCTATGAGTGTTTTTTCCTTCACTTTTAGTTTATATTGACCTACCCTCATAATTTCTCCTTTCCTGTATATTCTCCCTGCATGCCTCTCCAAATTTCCCCTTTCCCATACTCCGCACTACTACTTCCACATGCTTGTAGATATACCATCCCATTACACCCACATCTGCCTACCTAGACACTTACCAGCCCTACTGGGAAGGGCTGCCTTCAGGCATTCTCCCTCATTCCTTTATTTCTTATGGTTTCTTTCTTCTTACCTGCCTTCTACTGACTCTCTAACTTAAGTCTTGATATATAACATCAGGTCTGAGAACCCCATATGAAAGAGAACATATGTATCATGGGTCTCTTTTCTCCACATCCTTACCAGCACTTTCAGAATTTATTTTGTTTTCAAAAGCCATTCTTAGCAAAACGAGATGTAATTTTTTCCATGATAGAAATGACTAGCCACTTACATTTCTTCTCTGCACTCTATACCAAGTGACCAGCCTCAACGTGCCAACTGCACCTCCTTAGTCAGATTTGAAATGGGATAAAGCCATGCTGGGGACATTTTCCCCACGTTTTAAGTGTTTTAACTTCCTCTTTTTAGCTTGGTAGGCTAAAGTGGTCCAAAACAGTATATGCACTCACTGGCAGTGAACTCATCCTATTAGTGCTTATTTAAATGATAGTGCTTGACAAGGGAAGTTGGAATTATCTAAATTTCTGAGAGCTGGTGGTATGTTAATTCAACTCAAATCACAATAGGGTTAAACTATTAAAAAAGGAAGGTCTGTGCATGGCAGAGGTTTGGGTGTTGTCATCCATGCTGCTAGGAAACAGGTGGTGCACTTGGCAAGAGCGTTTTCAGATTCCCATGCAGTGTCCCTTTCTCATCCTTCAGCTTCCTGCTGCCAGGGATGTGTTGTAGGGCCAGAATCTATCTAACTGATGCTGACGCTTCAATCATGCCATCAGACTCTTCCTTTGAATTGTTTTTTAAAGTTCTAGTCCATTTTTTAATATTATGTAAGTAAAAGCAAGTCATCTGTGTTGGTGAAGTTTAGATCGAGTAAAATGCAAAAGTTACCAAAGTCAAGACAAGCAAAACAAATCACAGAGAGAAAATTTGCTTGGCATAGAAATGAGAAAAATATTAACTATATGGAAATATTTTCCTGGGAACAATACCAGAATTGAATTGTTCAGTTGGGTACTTTTTTCCCCAAAAGCATTACTTTGAACGGGAACATATCATCTGAATGTAACTAAGTTATGAAACACTTTTCAAAATATGTCTCGATTCTTTGGAGTAATGAAGTCACTTCATTTTACTGTGCTACTCATTGATATACAAACTTCACAAACTTAACTATTATAAACTTTTGGCTTATATTGCTAAATGATCTGAAAATAGTTTAAATGTCTCTCATTTCTCGAAGGCTGGCTAAATCACGAAATACCATCTCTTGTAGATGTCACAACTAAAAAATTGTTAGTTGGCTGCATTTCCTCACTTTACTTAGCTGGTATTGAGGAAATATCAAGTGTTTTGCAGTATCCTTGTTCACTCGCACTAAAGGATTCAAATCCATCTCAAAACTGCAAAATTATGTTCTTTTAGAAAAGGTGTAATTCAACAGGGTCTTAGTCATTCTCTTCTATTCTTACACATAAATTTGCACTGCTTACACTTATATGTCAATGTGCCTGAACCGAGAGTGCTCAGACATTAGCTGAAACATTGTTTTCACTTATCAGTGAAAGTTTTCTTAGACACAGGTAACTTTCTTAAGTTAGTTTTAACTGATCTAGGCTATTTTTCCCACATTAATTATGTAACATTATTAGATACATATGAACAGTGCTTATTGATTTTAAATCAGGTTAAACCTATCTCGCTCCTCATTTCACCTATATAAATCTATATTTCACCTTCCCAACTGCTCCTACTCAAGGATGGCATAATACTCAGATAAAGGAGATGAGTCCTCTCTCCCGTGGGCCCAGAGGCTCAACATTATTCATTTCTAGGAAATCTGGTTATTAAGTTCTCTTAATTAAGGAGCACTTCAATTTCTGATGAGTTCATCTGTAACCACCAAATTTCTCTGTATTGCTTATTCTTTTATCAGCATGGACATCTTTCCATTGTGTTATCAAATGGTCAAATGTTCAACCTAAAAGCTTTTACTCTTTGTTCTGTGCTATGGAGATTCCATTTATTTACTTAACTATTTTTTCTACATCACATATTCTACAGAGAATTGTGACTTTTGTCTTAAGTTCACAGTATGGAAGAGAGTTCATAGAAGAGGTATTGTATTTAAAATACAATATTGTCTCTTATTGTTGCATCCTCTCAACCTTACTGACTCTAAAGCCTTCTATGAGATGTTTTTATCACTAATTACACAGATTAATTTAGTTACAACAATACAGCAAACACCTTCTATAAATATTATTAGGGTTTTGTAAAATAAAGCACAGAAAGAGCATATATCTATAAAGAGTTAGCATTCCTGGCTGTACTGTTTCTCCGTTCTTTTTAAAACAAGTAAAAACTTGAAAGATACATTTTGTGAGTTCTTATTCCTCTACAAACAATTCCATATTTTCCACAACCTAATTTCTGCTTTTTCTGTTCAGATGATTAGGCTCAGCTCCTTTGTCTTCATTTTCCCTGTAAATAATTTTATATATGTCCATGATTCACACTCATAGCTTCCACAAGAAGTGCAATTATAGCATGAGCAATGAGCACCGGCAGAGAATACAAACGTGTAATAAGCCATATTTAAGGCAAAGGATAATCTGACTTTTGCATTATTTAGTTTAGAAAACTATTTAACTGACAGTTGAAATTCAACTAGGGAAAATTCACAAAGCTATCTTTAAGCCCACAGTGTGAAAACACAGATTCACTGGGGAATATCTTTTCTGTGATATACAGTAGAATGAAAAATAGTGCAAACAAAGACAAATTTACACTTCATTTAATGTTCAATCCCCACCGAAGAGAGTACAAAGCTACGAGAAAAGAGTGTAATTGAGCCAAGGAACTTGTTAGAAGTGATGTAGTCTTTTTACTGAGCTTGTTCTTGTTTCTCAAAGGGTAAAGCCCTTTAGATAGATTCCATTGCACTGCAGTCTTTAAGCTAACAATTTCTGGTGGAAGCTTCAATCACAAAGGAAGACAGTCACACTCTGTGAGCTTAGGACTAGCTTATCTCTGCAGTATTCGTGACTCCTAGATTCCTGTATCTTCAGACAATTTTATCACAGTATCCCCAATTTATCACATGGTCCCAATAAATGAAACAAAGCTAGATGTTAGACTTTACAGGCTTTGAAAACAACCAGCAATTAATCACATAGCTGTTCTATTTTAAAATGACTTTTGAAGAATTTTGGCTGCCAGTGTTCTGACACATAGAAGGACAAAAATAGACATATGTCAATGTCAAAACAACCTTAACTTAAAGATGCTTAAGGAAAAAAAAATCTCAGACAATAGACTCTCTCACTTTTTTAATTAGGAAGGACTACAGACCACTAATTGACATGAGAAAAACTATCCACTCCCAGAGATAATTCCCATTATGGGATGTTGAGTGAAGAGTGCTCAGCCTTGGAATTATATACAAATCACCAAAAGAGAAACAGACTCAGCAGGTTGTGCATATATGTATGTATAATATGTATATATTATACATATATACATATCATCTATATAGATGTAGACATGGATGCACATCATATGTGTATATACACATATACCCATATATACATATATACACATACACACATATATATATATATATAT
>JADRCD010081781.1:0-11478 GCA_019843815.1 Montemys delectorum | reverse complement strand
TATAAATGGACACATGGGACAATCAGTCCTTCCTAATAGCAGCTACTCTTGCCCCTCTCTTAAGATTAGGTTGGCTATGACAAACTAGAAAGTAGCCTGGGTATCCAAAAAAGGAACTTTACAAGAAGGGAAACTGAAGGGACATATAAAGAGTGGCTTGCTTTTTGGTTTTGGTTTTGCATTTGGAGGAGGTTGCTTGTTTTTGATTTTTTAAGTTATTTTATTGATTTACATTCCAAATTCTGCCCTTTTCCTGGTCCCCCATCCAATTCCTCTTCACTTCTGAGAAGATGCTCCCCACATACCCTGACTCCCACCTCATCCCTCTAGCATCCCCCTTCCCTGATGCATCAAGTTTCTACAGGATTAAACATATCCTTTCCCACTGAGGCCAGACAAGGCAGTCCTCTGCTACATATGTAGCATGTAGCAGGGCCATGGTCCATGTATGCTCTTTGGTTGATATCTTAGTCTCAGGGATTTCACAGGAATCCAGGTTAGTTGATATCGTTGTTCAGGCCATGGGGTTGCAATCCATTTTATCTCCTTCAGTCTTTTCCCTGACTCGTCCATAGAAGTTCCTGACTTCAGTCCAATATATCTGCATCTGTCAACTGCTGGTAAAGCCTCTCAGAGGACAGCCACGCTAGGCACCTGTCTGTAAGCACAACATAGAATCAGTAATATTGTCCTAGTGTGATGCCTGTGCATGACCTGGATCCCAAATTGGGCCGGTCTCTGGTTGGCCTTTCCTTCAGTGTCTGCTCCATTTTTCCCCTGTATTTCCTTTATACAGTATCAATTTTGGGTCAAGAATTTTGAAGATGGTTGGGTGGCACCATGCCTCAAATGGGGGCCATGTCTATTTACTGAAAGTGGTCTCTTTAGGATACATCTTCCCACTGTTGGTCATTTAGGCTAAGGTCATCCCAATTGGGTCCTAGGAACTTCTCATATCACTGGTGTCTTGGGCCTTTTTAGCAGTTCCCCCTGCCCTCTATCTCCAGCAGCTGCATATTTCCATTCATTCTTCTGGCCCTCTAGGCTTCTCTCCTGTCTCCCTCCCTTCCCTAATCTTGCCACTCTTTATCCCTCCCCTATCCCTCTCCCACCCATGTCCCTGTCTCCCTCCTTCTGTGTCTTGTGATTATTTTGCTCCCCCTTCTAAGTGGAATTGAAGTAGTCACACTTGGACCTATCTTCTTGTTAATCTTTACATGGTCTTTGAGTTGTATCATGAGTATTCTGAACTTTTTGGCTAATATCCTTTTATCAGTGAGTAATATCATATATGTCCTTTTGAGTCTGGGTTACCTCACTCAGGATGATATTTTCTAATTCCATCCATTTGCCTGCAAATTTCATTTTAATAGTTGCCTAGTATTCCATTGTTTAAATGAGCCATTTTCTGCATCAGTTATTTAGTTGAGTGTCATTTGGGTTATTTCCAGCTTCTGGCTAGTACAAATAAGGCTGCTATGAACGCAGTGGAGCATGTGTCCTTCTGATATGGTAAAGCATCTTTTGGGTACAAGCTCAGGAGTGCTATAGCTGGGTCTTCAGGTAGAACTATTTCCAATTTTCTGAGGAATTGCCAAATTGATTTCCAGAACAATTGTACCAGTTTGCAATCCCACCAGCAATGGAGAAGTTTTTCTCTTTCTCCACATCCTCACCAGCATATGCTGTCGCTTGAATTTTTGACTGTACAGGATCAATCCTGATCAATGCAGAATGGATTGTGTTGGTATTTAAGAGCTAGAGTTGAATATATAAAACAAAAGGAAAATATCTTTAACAAATCTTGTGAAATTACACACACATTGCATAATTAGAAATGATACTACAAAAAGAATTTCAGAAAAGTGTGTATTATGAATGCAAATATGGAAATTCCCCCAAACCAAAACCCAAACAAATACAATTTCAAACTACATTAAAAGTGATTGTTCATTATTTCCAAGAGAAATTTACCTTAAGAATGTAACTCACAGAAGATGCTTTAGATAATATAGCATTAGTAGACTAAGGGGCAAATACTGCCCATGACTATTTAAGTAGATGTATATATAACACGAGGTAAACAATAGCAAAATAAATATTTCACAATAAAAGTACTGAACAAAATAAAGAAGAGAAAATGTCCTCAAGCTTTTAAGTATTTCTGTTTTAAGCATAAAGAGAGTTAATGTAATAAACATTGAAAGGTGGGTACTGAGATCTGAAGAAGAAAAGCCAGGGAAGCCCCTCTTACTATTAAACACATTCAGTATACTAAAACTTCTATCATGGCAATGATCAAGTTTGGGGACAATAAATAAATTGCATTTCCGTTGAAAAATAGGAAAGAAAATAATTTTTATCCAAAGATGCCAGGATATAGTATTTAAAAATCCTAACAAAAACAAACAGAATAAGGGAGTTTGGAAATATGGCAAAATTGAGAATCAAGATACAGGATACTGTCTTAGTCACTATTCTAGTTGCTAAAAAGAGACATCATGACCAAAGGTAACTCTTATAAAAGAAAGCATCTAATTGAAGACTCACTTACAGTTTGTGAGGGTTAGTCTGTTATCAACATTGTAGAAAGGAGAAGACATAGACCTGGAGCAGTAGCCAAGACATTAACACCTATTTGTAGGCAGCAGTAAGAGACACTGGGCCTGACATGGGCTTTTAAAATTTCAAAACTAAGTCCCAATGGCATACATCCTCCAATACATTTATACTTCCTCCAACAAGGCCATACCTTCTAATCATTTCCAAACATGTCATTAACTAGGAAATAAGCAAGCAAATTTATGAGACTATCTGGTCCATTTTTTATTAAAATCACCACAGATCCATAGCAGTAAATAATCTAAAATTGAAATTAAGACACTATTCAATTTAAATCAGCAATGAATGGAATAAAACACTTTGGACAACATTAACAAAGGAAGTACCATACTTTAAAAAAAGAGAGTGGTAAGGAGAAATATTCTGCTTGCAAGGCTAGGAAAATTGAATATTGACAAGATAGTGTGTGGTATGAATTTCAGACACCTCCCAATAGTAATCACATCTCCAGCTAGCTCTGCCTTAAGGGACAAGCTATAGTTGAAGTCCTAATGAAAACACAAAGGAATAAAATTACAATCTAGAAGAAGAACACAGTTGAGGAGATATATTTCCTGATCATTGTTATAAGCTATATTAATGAAGATGGTGTGATTCTGCTCTAAGGAATACTATGTGCACTCCTGAAATCATCACATCCATTTGTTAGCATATACGTATATTATTACATGTTGGATATATTCCCTTTCTTGATTATAAACTATTCTGACTGGAATAAAAGGTGATCTCAAAGAAGTTTTAACTTACCCTCTATAAAAAAGGGTTCTGGAGAGAGAACAAAGGATAGTTGTGGGCAAACACAATGGCAACGCCCTTTTTTTTTTTTTTTTATAAGCTTAAGACTTAAAATAATTTTAAGAAACCACCATGGGATATTCTTTTCAGATCTAGTTGTGTGGCTAGACAACATGGACTAACAAGGTCTGGAGAAATTAGAATCCAAATCTACTGTAGCCAGGAGTGAGAATTTGTGAAGCTACATTGTTGAACAGCTGTCTAGTTCTTCTCAAGACTGAACACAGTTATCACATTATCTAGAAATATAACTCCTGAGTGCCACTTGAAAAAATAAAAGGAAATTTATTTAAACATGTACAATGAGTACTTTTAAGAATAGTGTTTTATAATGAACTAACATAGATACATCCTAAGTATATATCAACTTTGTATTAAAAATGGATAAACAATCTTTAGTGGATTCAGGAAAATGTTATTTATTCCTATAAAAGAAATAAGGAGATAATATAGGCATGGTAAATATTATCCTTAATATACTATGCCAAAGCATATATAAATATATGACACAAAATTGTGTCGTTCTATTTGAAATTAAACGTCACAGACAGACTTATCCATGAGAACAACAACAACAAAACAAAACTGTTAGCAGGCACCAGGGGGCGAATAGGAAATAACCTATGAGTAGCTGACTGAACAACCTTAAGGATTTATTTTAAAGCAATCATGGACTTTTGAGAAAAAGAAATTTGGCTCTATGAAATCATTATGCGCTAGATACCTCAACAAATGAAACTATAGGTTTTCTTCTAACTTTCAAGGAAGGTAGAGTGGCAGTGTGGTTAAGGAAACCATTGGAATTGTTAGTGTCTTAGTCACAGAGACAAATAGAACAAAGCATATAAACTTTGCAAACAGCAAAGAACACAGTACCATTAGGATCTTTTCTTCAATTAACCAGGTAATATTTAATTTAGTCTACAATTTATTTTTAGTTCTAATTATATCACAGTTCCATTTACTTTCTTATGCACACTTTCTTTAGTAACTTTTAAAACATCAATTGCATTTTCTTATTTTTGGACTTAAACTCTATATCATTTATATTAATTTATTTTAATTTACTAAGGAGGGATCTAATAACATTAATTTGTCTGAACACATACTTTGGCCACATTTGATAATCATTAATAGTGTCTGCTCTCATAAATATCTCAATATTTTAAATTCATTTCATTATAGCCCCCTTGATATGTGTATTGATTCTAGATCTGTTTCAAGCACTATATTATTTCATAATTTTACTGAAAAAATTTACTAGTGTTGTTAGAAGGGATAAGTCACAAATCATAATAGTTTAATAATATGATAGCAGGATACCCAGATAATGTGGCTTTTATATGCTTTTGTACTTTTCATGGTGGCTGACTCTTGCAAAGCTCGAATGCATTTGATTGTTGTTTTTAAAACAGATATTTGTGTTTCTAGAATAGAAAAGCCATCAGAGTTATAGAAATAAATCTTTCTATATTATACATACATCTTTAGGTTACACTCACATATTTAGCCTTTCAACTTTTATTATGACATTATAACTATATTTAATCAATTATTTATGATTTTCCCAAATATTTCCTTTATGAAATGAGATTTCCTATTTTATTATCAACAGATAGAACAACACCCTCATACCCATGCTCTTCTGTGTGGTGGATGAGCCCTCTCTTCATGTCTGCTTTTTAGGTCCAGATCCACTTGTTGTATATTAGCTTCCAAAAAGTCTGGCCAGTTCTTACCCTGCTGCTTAGAGTCATATGTCACGTGACCTCTAGCCACAGCCTCTTGTGTACTCAGCTATTCATGCTTGATAAAAATTTGAGGATACTCAGTAACTCTATTGCTCTCTTTCTTTTAAAAATTGGAAGAACTCCTGATTTTGTTTATCACCTTAAAATGCGAGTGTTCTGTTGATGTGAACATCCTGTGTAAAGCCTGAAGTTCTGCACTCTTCCAGTACATCCTGCTGTGCACAATAGTGACTTAATTAGCAAACAGAAGCACAATTATAAAAAATAATGGATTGGAAACACAATTTTGAGCACTCTGGTTTTTTAATGAGTTAGAATAGATTAATCCTTGTATGTACTTGGAGTGCCAGGATGAAAAGTGCTATTAAGTGGAAAACCAGAAGTAAAACTGGGTGAATAATAGCTACAGGGACCACAGCAGGCCCACTCTTACAGTTCCCCCTCAGTACAATCCAGCCAGCATTTTCTTGTTCATTTGAGTCTCTGTCAGGAATCAATCGTGCCTCATTAAAATGATGGGTAGCCAAAGAAAACGTTAAGATGACAGACAAGAAACTATAGGGTAACAGTTTTCTGAGGTATGGGTTCTGTGCTGACAGAGCTCACAACAGAAATCTGGTAGTAACTGAAAGACAGGGAAGACTATGGTAACAAAAATATATTGTATAAAAGAATCAAAGAAAAAATAATTTTTAAAAGAGTTTTTCTTCCAAAGTAGCATGTTCTAAGAAGTAGAAGATCATACCATGAGTACACCTGTTCGGGTACATTGTTAAAGAAAGAGGAGACTGGCCAATACAGATGAAGATGGTTGCAGCCAACCACTGGACTGAGCACAGGGACCCTAATGGAGGAGTTAGGGGAAGGACTGAAGGAGTTGAGTGGTTTGCAGCCCCATAGGAAGAACAACAATATGAACCAACCAGACTCTCCAGAGCTCCCAAGAACTAAACCTCTAACCAAAGAATATACATGGAGGGACCCATGGCTCCAGTTGCATATGTAGCAGATGGCCTTGTTGGGCATCAATGGGAGGAGAGGCCCTTGGTCCTATGAATGATCTATGCCCCAGGATAGGGGAATGCTAGGGCAGTGAGGCAAGAGTGGGCCAGGGATCATCCTCATAGAAGCAGGGAGGAAGGAAGCTGGGATGAGGATTTGTGGAGTGGAAACCAAAAAGGGGGATAACACTTGAAATATAAATAAATAAAATAACCAATATAAAAGAAAAAAAGAAAGAGGAGACTAACAGGCAAGTGCTTGTTTTAATTCCATGTTATTTTGTATTACTAAGGCACTCCTCACCAAGTTTTTTTCTGTTTTGTTTTGTTTTTAATTCACACTGCTCATTTTTAATTTGGAGGAAAGCAATTAAACCAAACACTTTTTACACTGAGAAAATAAAGTTAATGAAGAACACAAAAAAGCCTTTTGACTGGACAGAGTGGTGTGAAAACATCAGGTCCCACTTCTCTGTGTTTACACAACACTACAGAAAACTGTTTCCACAATGTCCTCACAGATAGCCCTTCCTGCTCGGGGCAAGGACTATAACCGGTATGAAGGCTGTCTCTGCTAACTTCTAGATTTTCACTATTTCTCTGGACTATCCCTTCCTAATACTTGAATCTACAGCCCAAAATAAGGTCACTCTTGTAGGTATTTAATAAAAAAGAAAAACTTTCTCTCTATGTTCTCCCTGGTGATCTTTCCCCAGCTCTGGAAAATGGATTTGTTAAAGTTTTATGTGCTGTTAATGCAAAGTGGCAGTGAAGAAAAAGAAAACCATAAATCAACTCATGTTTATGTCATTTTTTTCCTACACAATTCTGTAAGAAAACTTCTTAGGAAAATGCTCAAAACACAGCTGACCAGTTTAGAATTTGAATGTGTTTTGGATTAAATTAAACTACAAAATAAAAATATTTACTAGTTATTTGTACATATTACATATAGACTGAATATATCCCATAATTTCTGGGATGAATATAATAAGAGTATATGGATGTTCAGAAATATGTAATGTCAGCCCACCAGAGCCTTGGCCTCTATATCTTCAGATTTCTCCAACCTTGAACTAAAAACATTCTGACACAAGTGTCAAGGTATAGGTGGCTTATACTGTGTATCCTGTATCTCCACTGAATTAGTTAACATTTTTCTGGTCACTATTCCATAAACAATAATGTTATAACATTATTTGCAAAACATTGATGATGTCTTTGATTTTATAAATTGGCAAGAGAAGATAAAACTATACAGGAGAATATGTGCATAGTATAAACCAACAGTTAGCTATTTTGTCTAAAGAATTCAAGTATCCATAGATTTTGATGTCTACAGGGGTCTAGCCATCAATCTATGTAGAATAACAATGAATGGCTGCATGTGAGTAGACACATATCTATGAATATGTAGCCATTGCCAATTTCTGTACACTAACTGTTTCAAATGACATTTACATAAAATGTGATGGAAGCCAGGCAGTGGTGGCGCACATCTTTAATCCCAGCACTTGGGAGGAAGAGGCAGGTGGATTTCTGAGTTTGAGGCCAACCTGGTCTACAGAGTAAGTTCCAGGACAGCCAGGGCTACACAGAGAAACCCTGTCTCGAAAAAACAAAAAAAAAACAAAATAAAATAAAGTGTGCTAGATATGATGATTTCATAAGTCAATGATAATTAGGAACAAAACAGACAAAATCTTCCCATTGTAGTGTTTTTGAATTAGTGGAAATGGAAATAAAAAGAATTATTGAGTATGTCTAACAGTAAGTTATGGAGAAAAGTGCAGGGTAAACAAGATGAGAGTTACAATTTCAAATATGGAGATCAAAATAGCTCTTATTAGACTGATATTTTAAAATTAAGAAATCTTAATTTTGAGAGCTTCCTATATCTCTACAGTAAAAAAATGAACGTATTTACAGCCATTTTCCATACCAATTCTCCTCATATATTCCTCAACATGACCTCTATCAGCTTTATGCTATTCCTGTTTTGAATAATCCAATAAATCCAGTTAGTGCTGCTTATATGTATATGAGTATGGGGACATCCATAAGCACATGGGAAATCTTCCAATGGAACAGTCTCAAACAAATAAATAAGCAGACTCTTCTTTCCCTGGCAACTACCAGTTGACAACAGTTTCCCCAGTAAGGAATGGGCCCTGGTGATCTGTATCCCAAATCAGCTGGAACTATGGCTGATGTTATTTCATGCAGCGAACTAGTTGCTGTGATTTTGTGAGGGCATGGCCATGCACTGTCCAGAAGACAGAGCTCTATAACTCTCCGTACCTTCTAACTATGCCATTCTTCTCATTCCTCTACTAGAATGTTGTCTGGTCCTTTTTATGGGCAATTTAATCTGCAAGTCCCAGTTAGGGCTCAGTACTCTTCTGGATCTCCTTTTCAGAATCTTGAGTTGTTTGCTACACATCTTCCAATTAACTGCTGATTATTGCAAAATAACGCTTTACTCAATAAGAATAATAGTAACCTGGGTTTATGAGTATATGTATAAAATTTTGGAAAACAATTCAATAACACGATATTTAGCAATATTATATTTTGTGTAATAAAAGTATAACATCAAATGCTTAGTCATCTAGACTCATTCTATGATCCACATTTAAATTTAGAGATTGCTATAAACAGAGGGAGATGCTTTCCAGTAGCTCTTGACATTTGCCTCCTCTACTCTAGGAATTTGATTTCGTGTATCTGTGATTTTTTTTGGATATATATAACTTTTTTTTTAAACATCTAACTTTCTTTCCAACCTTTCTTTTGATTGTTTGATCATCGTTAATAGTTTTATAGCCTATTATTTGTTAAAACTTTTTTTTTTAATTTTGAGTTCAGATGTACATCTTGATGTTCTACAAATATCTCTAATATGTCTCTATATTTAGAAACCAAAAAAACTATTTTATCAGACACATTAGTGATCTTACCAGATGACTTTTTGTTTTGTCTTAGTGTAAATAAACAAGTTTTGTACACAAAAGATACTTTTCTATTGAGAAGGTTAAGTAAACTATTATGTAGGTAGGAAAATGGCTTTGCTTTATAACTCATGACTAATTAACAATACAAATATTCTCACCACACACTGATCAGAACATACTTTATTCATGACAGTAATACTGTGAAATACACTATGAGAAAAGCCAAATTTGGGCCAGGAATAGTGTCTCTTGCTTCCATCTGAATGAAGAAGAGTATCTAATGGAGGAGACCACAGATGGTGGCTACTGTAGTGTTCCTTCTTAATAAAACTGCATATTCCACTATAATGAATTTCCAAGTCTCCGTGTGCTTGATTTGGCATTTGTTTCAGAAACAATCATCAAAAATTAAAAGGAAGACATGAGCTTCTAATTCTTACTCCATGCACCTTCTTCAGGTGGCTTCTCGATTAAAAGGCTACATCGTCCCAGCTTACTGATTTCTGATGTCACCCTTGAATATCCTTAACTTTGTATCCCCTGTAATCCTTGGTCATCAGTAGATATTCAGAATCTAGTTCTCTTTCCTCATAAATTATTGACTGCATATAAGTAATTGATACAATTATTTTCACCTCATTCCTGATCTGAACATTATATAAGTAAACATTACTTAATAGATTTTTAAATAACCTTCTATCTTGGCTAAATCTTGAATTTGTTCAGTTAGACTTGTCATTTGACCTTTTCTCCTTCCTTCCTTTCTTTCTTTCTTTCTTTCTTTCTTTCTTTCTTTCTTTCTTTCTTTCTAGAATGTCAATAAAACAATTTATTTACACAAATTAATATCTGTGACACTTGAACCTTTCCTTGTTTTGTGTTAGGATAAAGAAGGTTCAGTGATCATACTTGTTCGTGCTGCCTGGTAAATAACATGCTCACATATTTCTATACAGTATCTGACAGAGACAGACAGTTTCTATACCATGTAATAATGGCACACTGATTTGCCACATGCATTCAGATAATGAGACTGTCTGTACATTCTAGCCATCATCTGATACTGTGAATGTTACTTCCCTCAATGTGATTCATAAAGAATTGTCATAAATATCATCTCCAAATAATTTCCTATTACCTGGTCAAAACTTTGCTGCCTTGTTCTATTGAATGATTTATCTCTCTGCACTTAATTGATAAAATTTCTATTGCTATGATTTTTTTGATGATTTATCATTCTTTGAAATTGGTTCTGTGTTTTACAATGCTATCTTTATCTTTAAAAAGCACTTTGAGACCTAACTTGCTTATCTGTATAAAAATGATATTGGCAGTTTCAACACTGTTTTCCACATCCACGGAGCTGCAAATATATATCAAAAATAATTTAATCGATTTCCCATCTGAAAGCTTGCATTCCAACCATAATCTTACCTCTATACACACACTCTATGATTGCCACAGAGAACTTTTTGAGCAACTGGCATTTATATACATAAGTAAGTTTTATATATCTGTTATTATTTCAGGTTTTGTAATTGATTTTTTTGTCATAGTAATAAGAAAATTAGTTAACACAACATCCTTCTGAGCCATTCTGGTCACAGGCACCTGACACATCCAAAGCATCCTTAGAGTAATCAGTTGACAAAATATTGAAGAAGAGATTTTAACATGTCAAAGCTTCTGAAAAAAGAGCATTTTCTACATAGCATTAATCTCGAAACACTTCACTCACTTCATCATATTTACAGAAAAATTTTATGTGTCTTTTTTTTTAGATATTTTCTTTATTTCCATGTAAATTTTTCCTTTCCCAGGTTCCCCTCCAAAAAACAAACAAACAAACAAAAACAACAAGAACAAACCCCTTTTGCCTCCCCCATCCTCAGGCCTGCCACCCCACCCTCTCCCACTTAATGTCCCTGGCATTCCCCTACACTGGGGCACAAAACCTTCACAAGGCCGAGGTCCTTTCCTCCTTTTGATGATCGAATTTTCAATCTTCTACTATACACATGCTGCCAGAACATTCAGCCCCACCCTGTATAGTCCTTGATTGGTGGTTGGGTCCCTGGGAGCTCTGAGGGTACTAGTTAGTAATTGTTGTTCATCCTAAGGGGCTGCAAACCCTTTAGCTCCATAGAACCTTTCTCTAACTCCTTCATTGGGGACCGTGTACTCAGTTCAATGAATGGCTGTGAGCCTCTACATCTGTATTAGTCAGGTATTGTCAGAGCCTCTCAGGAGATAGCTATATGCTTGTCCTTCCTTCAGTCTCTGCTCCATAGTTAATCTCTGCCACTCCTTCTGTGGGTATTTGATTCCCCTTTTTAAGAAGGAATGAAATGTCCA
>JADRCD010081763.1:0-13373 GCA_019843815.1 Montemys delectorum | reverse complement strand
AAAAAAAAAAGGGTACAGAGCTAAACAAAGAATTCTCACCTGAGGAAACACAAATGACTGTGAAGCACCTAAAGAAATGTTCAATGTCCTTAGTCATCAGGGAAATGCAAATCAAAATGACCCTGAGATATCACCTCACACTGGTCAGAATGGCTAAGATCAAAATCTCAGGTAACAGCAGATGCTGGAGAGATTGTGGAGAAAGAGAAACACTCCTCCATTGCTGGTGGGATTGCAAGCTGGTACAACCACTTTAGAAATCAGTCTGTGGTTCGTCAGAAAATTGGACACAGTACTACTGAGGACCCAGTTATACCACTCTTGGGCATATATCCAGAAGATGCTCCAGCATGTAATAATGACACATGTTCAACTATGTTCACAGAGGCCACTTTTAAAATAGCCAGAAGCTGGAAACAACCCAGTTGTCCTTCAACCTAAGAATGGATACAGAAAATGTGGTACATTTACCCAATGGAATACTACTCAGCTATTAAAAACAATGACTTCATGAAATTCGAAGGCAAATGGATGGAACTAGAAAATATCATCCTGAGTGAGGTAACTCAGTCACAAAAGAACACACAAGGGTATGTACTCATTGATAAGTAGAAATTAGGCATAGAGCATGACTACTCAAGATACAACTCACATGAAGCTCAAGAGGAAGGAAAACCAAAGAGTGGATGTTTCAGTCCTACTTAGAATGGAGAACAATATACTTCAAGGGAAGTAGAGGGTGGAAAGTACTTGGAAGGAAGAGAAGAGGGGAAGGGGAAAGAAAGGAGCAGAATCAGGTATTGGAGGAGATGTACAGAGGGTCAGAAAATTGAACAAAGGTGTGTAGTAACGGGAGATGGAAAACTGGGAATTGCAACCAAAAAGTCACAGATGCCAGGGAAGCCAGAGCCTCTCAGGACCCCATGGGTATAAAATTAGCTAAAACACCACACAAAGGGGAGGGAGAATCTGTTAAGACCTTATCCAGAGGTTAGGCATGGCCCCCCATTGAGAGATAGTGCCACCTACCCATCTCCAAATTTTGAACCAGAATTGCTCCCATCTAAAGAAATACAGGGACAAAGAGTAGAGCAGAGACTGAAGGAAAGGCCATCCAGAGACTGTTCCACCTGGGAATCCATCCCACATGCAAACACCAAACACAGACACTATTGATGATGCCAAAAAGTGCTTGCTGACAGGAACCTGATATAGCTGTCTCCTGAGAGTCTCTGCCAGATCCTTCCCAACACAGATGTGGATGCTCACAGCCAACCATTGGACTGAACACAGGGACCCCAATGGAGGAGTTAGGGGAAGAACTGAAGGAGCTGAATGGACCTTATCTGGCATCAGTGGGAGGGGAGACCCTTGGTCCTGTGAAGGCTTTATGCCCCAGTATACAGGAATGCAAGGGTGGTGAGGTTGGAAGGGATAAATGGGAGGGGGGAAACACTCTCATAGCATCAGGGTAAGTGGGAGTGGGATAGGATGTTTGTGGAGGGGAATCCTGGAAAGGAGCTAACATTTGAAATGTAAACAAATAAAATATCCAATTATAAAATGGTTACAATCAATTTAACAGTCTTATGTAGATGCTCATCTACAGCAATAGTGAAAATACATTTTTCTCAATATAAATTTTAAATAACTCCAAACATATTAACTGTATGCTTCAAAATAATATACCACTACTAGTATTTTCTTAAATGAACATAAATATATAAAGTCTTGGTTTTTTGTATTTAATTCTATTTACTTAAAATATGTTTTTAAATGTTAACAAATTCAGATAAATTGAAATCATGTAACTTTTCTCATCATAATGCAATAAAAGTTAAAAAAATTAAATTAAATTAAATTAAAAAAATGGGTACAGATATTAACCAAAAATTCTTATTAAGGAAACTTAAACTGCCCAAGAAACACTTCAAGAAATGTTCAACATCCTTAGTCATAAGTGAAATGAAAATCAAATCTACCTTGAGATTCGATCTTATACCTGTTACAATAGCTAAGATAAATAACACAAGTGATAGTTCATGCTTGACAGGATGTGAATCAAGGGCAACACTACTCCATTGCTACTGGGAGTAGAAACTTGTACAACCACCGTGGAAATCAAGATGGTGGTTCCTTAGTAAGTTGGTAATCAATCTGCCTCCAAATTCAACTATACCACTCTTGGGAACTTATCTAAATGATGCTTTATCCTATATCAAGGGCATTTGCTCTGTTATGTTCATTGCACCTATATTCATAATAGCCAAAACCTAGAATCTATGTACATGAAGAATGGTTAAAGTTTTTTAAAAAATGGCATCATGAAATTAGCAGAAAAAGGTATAAAACTATAAAGAAAGGTCATCATCTTGAGTGAGAAAACCCACACTCAGAATTTTAAATAATGCATATATTCACATATAAGTGGATACTAGTCACTAATTACATGATAACCAAGATACAATCCATAAACCAAGAAACATGGACACCAACCTAGACACAAAACTCCTGACATTCAATCTGTCCTGCCTGCATAATATCCGAGGTCAGTAGTGGCCTAGAGCTTGTGATAGTAGTCAACTGATGTCTGATTTAACCTAAGGCCCACACCTGGCACTGCTGGAGTAATCAAGAACCAAACATTAGATAGTCCATGGACCTAGGGTAAAATTACTAGTTAAAAAAATAGCAATAAAATGATCTCTAAGGATATTCTGCTACACTCATAAATCATTGCCTTAACCAGTCTTTATGAGAGAGGCTTCCATCAGTAACCTATGGGAACAAATAAAGAGACCCACAGTCGGACATGCAGAAAGAGTATCGAAGTTGGAAGTCTCCATGAAATTCTTCCCCTCAGAGCTCAAGGAATCCTCCAGAAGAGAGAGGAATTGTGCAACAGTCAGAGAATACGGAAGACACCAGGAGAACAGGGCCCTGTGAATCAACTAAGCAAGGCACGTAGGAGGTTTTGCAAACACGGGGTCTCTATAGGTCTACACCGGGTCGTCAGAGGACCTAATACACTCCATTTTAGGATGAGCAGCCATGTTAGGCCTTAAGTTTCAGTTTCCCAAAGAAGCAGGCAATGCTCCTCGGGAGAGCCACAAAAATGGCTTATTTAGTCAATAGCAACCCTGACATTTGGCCAAGAGGGAAGAAAAGCACAGAGCTGAGTCAGTTCCTGGAACATCTGGCTAAGGGTTCCTGAAATTATCTAAAGCCTGACCAAAAATGGTAAAACTATCATACCAACCAATCAGAAATTGCACTAGATTTACTAACGCATGCCTAGCCAATCATGTTAGAGATTACCTAACCCTTCCAGAATATTCCCCTAGGCCTGCATATAAAGGGTACTTACTGTGAGCTCTTCTCTGGAACACCACTTTGATGAATAGGTGATCCTCATATGCTGGTGCTTCCACAAACTAAATGCTCTTTGCCTTTGCATACTGTTTGAGTGTGGGGGGTCTTCCTTCAGACACTCTTAGATCCTAACAGTCCTCTGTATACGTATTATACCTATCAGACACCTGATTATGAGAACAAAAGGGTCTGTGATTCTTATGCTTGATCTTTGGGCCCTTCCTCCTGTTAGGTTTTCTGTCCAACTTTAATATGAAAAATTTTGCTTCACCTTACTATATTATATTTTGTCATGTTTGGTTATTATCTCACAGAAGCCTATTGTTTTCTAATGAAAGACAGAAAGGGAGTGGATCTGGAAGGAAGAAAAGGGAAGGAGGAACTGAAAGCGTTAGAGGGAGGGGAAATATGATCAGGATATATCATATGAAAAAAGAATCTACTTTAAATGGAAAAAAAAGAAAATGAGTTGTTGGCTCAGGTTTTCAAGCAAATGAAATATTTCATTTCTATAGGTTGAAACCAAATATATTAAGAAGAAAGAATAGTGAAGATTTTATCATATTAATTAAAATAGATGGGTATGTTATTTGATGCAATCTTCCTGCTAACAGCTATTTTTCTACTAACCACATGTGCTACTATTGGTTAATTTACTTCAGTGTGATTAATTTGCTCAAGCTCTTTAGATTTATTGCATTTGTTTTATCTTATCAGTAGAAAACATAATGTTGCTGTAAATTAATAGGATTCAATTGAAGACAAGAAAAAGTCTTCAAAACCAGGTATTATTAATGACAGTTCTGTGGTTACAAGAAAAAAATATATAAAGGAAAAAATAGCATTAATGCAAATGTGATTTTTAAATTTCCGATTCCATCTCCTTATATAGTCAAGACCATGTTTGAATTTGTAATCCCACTGCCTCAGCTTCCAGAGGGAATTTCATATTCAGTTCCCACATATTTTTACAAATATGTTTTGTTGTTCTCTGTGAATAGATCAAACTAACTTCACCACCAATATTTATATGAATTTATGTGTCACTTCCTAATATGTGATTGATACATTTTCCTTTTTGCACAAACACTTCATACATTTTTTTTTATAAAATGGAAAAAAATTCCTATAAATAAATTAAAACTGTATAAAAATTTAAGTATGATAAACATTGAAAAAGATAATTAGAATTCACAATCATTGTGAAAATAGAAAGCTTTTGCAGAACTAGGATCTAAAAGATACACAGTCCTAAGTGAATCTAATCAAAAGGTTAAAATCAGGATTTCCTGGTTAACAAGCAGTAAAACCAAATTATTGAAAATAATATTATAAATTTTTCATTACAAATTTCAGTCATATATATTGGATAAATATTAACAAATTCAAACATTCTATAGTTATAAAACAATGCATTTCCTTTAATGGATAGGCCTTGGCTACAACGTGTGCTGGGCACATAGGAGTCAAGTCATGGTAGTACCTTGGAGTATACATATACACGGGCATGTTGGTTAACCTTTCTGACATCTCAATAGTATTGAGACTATCATAAAGAGAAAGATTCTATTATTCTAACAAATACATACTTAGAAAAGCTAAGGATATCATACAAGCCTTGTAAACATTAAACATCTTCAGAAAAAAATAAATCAAATTACTTAGGATGAAAATGACAGAGGCAAAGAGAGAGAGAGATAGGAAGAGAGAAAGAGAGAGAGAAAGAGAAATATAACCACTATCTTTACCAACATTTATTTGAAAGTATGTACCCTTCAGGAATACGTTTCACATTCATACTTTTGTGTAAAAATTTTTCATCATTTCATAACCAAATAAAAATAAATATAAGAACAAAGAAGAATATAGACTAAATGACAGATACAAAATGTATTACATTCTCTGGTAAGTATAAGGGTAACAGAGAGATAAACACTAAAGAAAGTTTGAGTTTAAGACCTGACATCCGAATACTTTAAGGCCATTTGTGAAAACAGAAAGAAAATATTTCATTCTTGATATAATTATATTGATTTCTTTTACTATGCTGTTCCAAACACATAACATAAACAATGAAATAAAAAGGAAGGTTTTGCTTACTCATGTTTTGGAGGAGAAATGTAAGGGAGGTTTAGACTAAAGCAAGATAGGAATCCAGCAGGGCAAACAGCAAATCCTTTACCTCCATGTCTGAAAACCAGGGCATAAGCCTCAGTGATGTGAACTAATGTGAGATGGAACAATCCTACCCTTACAGTCTTGCAGTTTGCTAAATTATTTAAACTAGCAATCTCAATACCAGTAATTAATTCTTTGACATATTTCAACTCCCAAATAAATACTCTAAGGAAAAGAACAGAAATAGAGAAGAATATTTATAGAAAAAGAAAATAAAGGTGATAATATGACAAAGTCGGACTTAAAGACACACTAAATCATAGTGGTTATTCTGGTTACCATCGTCTAAATAGCTTTATTGTTATTGTCAAAAATACAGTAAGAAGTTATCTATAAATAGAAAAGTTTATTCATATTACCAATCTTAAGTCATTTAAAATTTGGTTAAATATGAAACATTGCAGAGCAAGAAAAAAAACACTATAAAAATACATAGAAGAACTAAAAACAAAGACTGAATCAATAGACTTCACATCCTGAATTACAAGAGAGTATTATAAAAATACTGACTCTTTCCTTCTTTGTATTTTAATATATTATTAAATTATTCTTGGAATTTTTATGGATGACTATTATATGTTTTAGTGATATCTACTCTAAGATCTTCTTCTAAATGCACCACACAATTTTATGGCATTTTTAAAAAATGAAACACTGAGTGAAATTAGGGCTGTGTATGGCAATAGATATTGGGCTATGTAGTGGAATATAGGCAACTTATTAAGTATCACCACCATAAAGAAATGTGACTCTCCCTTCCCTAGCATGCATCAACTGCCAATAGTTCTCCAGGTAGAGGTCAAGCTTCACGACCTTCACTCTTTGATGTTAACTAACTTGAATTTGTATAGGTAGCCATTGTTGGTGAGAGTTCATGAGTGCAAGGACTTGTCATGTCCAGAAATTATTATTCACAGCAGTTTTCCTTAATCCATAGTTTTTATAATCCTTCATCTCTTCTCCTGCTCTCTGGTGTATCCTGAACCTAGTGGGAAATGAGGTGATAAAGAAATCACATTGAGGACTGAGCAATCTACTATCATTATTTTCTTTTTCTTTTTTTTTTTTTTACTATCACTATTTTCAATTGGACTAACTGTGGGTCTATGCATTTACCTTTATTCACTAAAAAAAAAAAAGGGGGAGGGGGCTTCTCTGATAATATTCTGAAACTTTTACTAATGTATGAATACAAAGATAAATATTGAGAAGGAAATAATTTGCTCTACGTCAATTTAGCAAAATAAAAGTACTAAGCTCTTTCCTAGGGCCTGTGATTCCCCAACCATGGCTTCATGACAAGTTTACAGTGCCAGACATGAGCATGAGTTTCATCTTGTGGGATAGGACTTAAGTCTACTCAAAATTGCATGATATACCCATAATTTTATGCTTCTATTGCACACAGATGCATATCTTTTTAGGCCAGTTGTTACTGTATCTCACAGAGTTCATATATGTGTTGCACTGATGAATGCAAGAAGGAATGTTGTTTTGGAACCTGCCAGCATTCTGTAACAAATAGCTAGGAGAAAGAAAGCTCAGGTTGGTGCTAGCTTATTTTGTCCGCATTGTGACCAAGTATGTGGTGTCTTCTGCAGCAATGTCTTACCATCAAGTTCTGATAAGTAGGGGAGAACAGTGTCAATACCACCCTCCTCCCCTCAAAGTAACTTTCCCTCCTTGACCAACCAACTTCCACTAGATCTTCAGCTAGGGGAAGGGTCTTGGTTGTCACTCCCCCATTGATGCTATCATGCTTAACTGGCATGATCTTTTACAGGTGTGAAATGAATCCCAGCTGATGTGAGTTCATGTGTGTAGTAGCCTTGTTGTGTTTGGAGAGCAGTGTTTTCTAATCTTTCCCACCTCCTCTAAACCTGACATGGTTTTTAGCATCCTTATTTGAGATGTGGGCAGAGCATTAGGAGGAGTGTCCCAACTTTGTCTGAGTATTTACAGTCAGAAAACCTCAGCAGTTGAATAGTAATGAATTTCTGCATTAACCATCATGTACTACAAGAAGTTTCTCTGACCAAGGTTGGAAGCATCACTAATGTATGGATTTAAGCATAAATATTTTTAAAGCAAATGAACATCACAAGCATTTAGAAAGGCAACATTAACAGGTTCTATCCAAGGGTGTATGCCTTTCCCAAGCTTGTTTTGTTTAACAATGTTTATAGTAGTAATCCTTTATTCCATTCAATAGAGCCTGCTTACAGATACAATCAGGAATAGTTCATTATTCCCATGAATAGTCTTGCTTCTATTGTACCCGAAGACACTAATTGTCAAGTACATCTGTATTGTAGTATATAAAATTCAGTGCTAGGTAAAATAGATACCTATATAGTGTCTATTAATATTATCAAAACAAGCCAGAAGGAAAAGGTTTAGAGTCAAATGTGTTACCAAGAGCAATGTTGATAGCATTTATTGTTTTGTGCTTCTAGGATCTTTCTTAAAATAATTTATACAGAGGTAAGTCATGCCTGGCATTAAAATTCCACTTAAACACTCATGTTCTAGGAGCAGCATTGTTTACTAATATAAGCTACCCTGTTCAAACACACACAGTTTATACATAGTATACACATAGACATTATAATGCATCATGTATATTATATTATTTAATAGAGTAAAATGTATTTTAAATATTGTAAAAGTGAGGTTTCATAATGCTTTCTCATATTTCTTCTGTTTTGATTAACCTCTTTCCTACTCCCCTTTCTCTGCCATGCTTTTGTACCATCATGTCTTAAGTTATGAACTCCCTATACCCCTTCCTATTATTTCATATTTCATGCGCTCTAGTACCCTCTTTTATTATATTTTTTTACTTTGATTGCAATATCACAGATTTCCAAGACACTTCTGTGTACACACTTCATTTTGGACAAGCCTTCTTTATGACCTCTTTTTCTCTATCCACAGCACTCCACTACCACCTTAAATTCTTAGGTCCCAAATACTCCCTGTCTCTATTTTCATTTCATCTATGTTTTACAATGTTTACTCTTTTCTAATGAAGCTAAAATTCGATTCAGTTCACTTTGAGATAAATACTGAAGTTTTATGAGGAATATTAAAACATAATTTTATAGTTACTTTGACAAATAAAGGATATGGAAAGAGGAAAAATCAGAAATGTGAAAGAATTTCTCTGTCTTTACATGGCAATTTAATAAATAAGAATTACCATATAAATGAAAGTGAATGAAGAAGTACATACGTGCACATTTATATACATATAACCCACATATAAACATTCATACTGCTTATGTTTATAATATAGTTTAAATGATTTCTCCAAAGGGTCCTTAATATGTTATTAAATAGATGATGTTGAAAGGAGTTCATCTCTCTCCATTGTCTGGCTTCAGGCTTGCCCTCCCATCCCAAAGAAACTTGGGGGAACCCAAGTACATCCTGCTTTCCCTTAGAGGCCTGTAGGGGCCCCAAGAACAACCAGCTTAGGACACTGACCCACCATGTAGTAATAACATGTGCTGCTATTAATTATTAAATTACTCTTGGTTAATTTACAGTATTCCATTTAAGCATTTTAAAGATTTGGATATTGAAAATTTGTACAAACCCATACAAATAAAAACTCAAAGAAGCCTGGTAGTGGTGGTGCACGCCTTTAATCCCAGCACTTGGAAGGCACAGGCAGGTGGATTTCTGTGTTCAAGGCCAGCCTGGTCTATGGAACAGCCAGGGCTATGAAACCTTGTCTTGAAAAAACCAAAAAGAAAAAAAAAAACTAAAAGGAAAAATAAGCAAAGAAATGTATGAGGAAAATGACAAGATTTAAAAGAAGTTTTTGATAAAAATACAAATCAGAGCAATTGAGTAACTTCCAACAATTCTAAGTTATAACAAGCTAAATATAGGAAACCTTGATAGACAAATTTAGCAAAACATATTACAAAGAGAACAGAGGTTGGTGAAGAAAGGACACATTAGTTGAAGTCAGTTATCCATGTAAATGAAAATGAATCAGTTTTATTTTTACTTATTTTTTATTTTATTGCAAAAAGATTTTTATACAATATATTCTAGTTACGGTTTCTTTTTCCATCTACTCCCCCTAAATACTCTCTACCACCCCTGTAACATAGATCCACTTCCTTTATATCTCTCATTAGAAAACAGGAATCTAATGTATAATAATAAAATAAATAAAAATCAAACAATCTGAAAAAGATAAAACAACCAAGCAAAAAGAGCCAAGGAAATAGCACGAGAAAATCATATAGACAGAGAGACACACATATTGGAATCCCATAAAAACCCAATCTATACACATAGGACCAGTAAGATTTATATACATAAAGTTATGTTGAGTTATATGAGTTTCAAATAATGAAGGAGACAGAGCCACAATTAGACATCTTTTGTTACCAAGTGAAATTCCCAATACTGGGAATGAGTTACTTCTACTTGATCAAAGGCATCCCATTGCAATATCCAAACAACCCAGGCTATTGCCAAGGCTTTGGTAGTATGACACACACTGACAGCAAGGCCCTATGCTGAAGAAAACACTTTTCACAACTCATTGAACATAGAAAAGTAGAGTCTTCTATGTCTATGTAGAGCCTTCACCCCTATGAACCAGTACTCCTGACACCATAGTATACTCTGCACACTACCAATGATTGTACAGCAGGAAGGATAAACATCAAGCGAGCTACAAACTCTTCCTTCTACAATGGTGACCTGTCTACATGATAAGCTGATAAAATAGTGGAACAAAGGCTGCAGGAGTAATCAACTAATATCTGGTTGGATGTAAGGCCCACTTCATGAGATGGAACTCTTACTCAACACTACTAGGGTGGTCAAGAACCTGAAACTAGACAGAGTAGGGTATAATATAACCAAGTACTACTGTTCAGTTTAAGGAAAGTAGTAATAAAATAACTGATTATTATTTACTCTATTCATAGATCAGTGCCTTGCTTAGTCATTATCAGAGAAGCTTCCAACTGAAGCAGATAAGAAAAAAATACAGAGACACCCACAGCTAAACAATACACAAAAAGTGAGAAACTTTGAAAAACTCAGCCCCAAATGAGATTTTTCCATCATATCCCTCCTTCCAGAGCTCAGAGAAGTCTGTGGAAGAGGAGATGGAAGGAGTAAACCAAAGGAAATAGAGGGCACCAAGGAATCAGGTCTTCTACACACGGCTGGACTTGCCCACATAGGAACCCATAGTTAGGACCTGCTCTGGTCTGTGCCAGGTAAGGTTCTATAGCTGAAATCCGATGTGGACACAGGAATCCATTCCTAACTGAGAAACTATAGCCACTTACAAATGAACACTTAGTTTTATCCAAGAAAGTCTACCTAGGGGAGCAAACAACTATTAAGAGCAAGCTCCATGCCCAGCAGGTGACCAACAGAAAATGAACTCCATGGTCTCATTTTTAAACTTCCAGTTCTTTGATAGTCCCTCCCTCTCCTAGGCAGAGCAGAGAACCACACCTTTTATTTCCACCTCCTCATCTCTCTCGTGACTCATTCTTCTCTGAGCTCACATTGTTATCACAGATGCTAAGACTCTTTAATTAAAAAACAGTCAACTGAGTCACTTGTAGACCATCCAGACAGCCAAGCCTCTCCCCAGGCTGACTTTATACCCTCCATAGTGACAAAGACATTTAAGTGCTCAGACAAACGATTCATCTCCGTTATGAGAAAAGAATTGCATGCAATATTTGAAAGTATAAGGGCTCATAACAATGTATTACCACTAATGGCTATCATCTCTTCTAAAGGACATATGAACCTTTCTCCACTACCACTTGTCCAGGGAACTAGGGACTAGTGACCTCACTACATTGAAATTACTAAAACAAAAATATTTTAGACCAGTTAATTGGTAAACAATGAGAACTTAGTACATACTCTTCTAAAAGTAGAAAATTCATGTCTAGGCTACAGAAGAGTCAATGTCTGTTGAGATCCTAGTTCTCAAAGATGGTATGTTCTCTGTGTCTTACCCTGGGAGGGAGGAGAAAATGCTGCATCCTCATATGTTATATGAGGAACACCTCTCCCCTCCAGATCTTTGTTATTGGGGCACTAATCCTGCCGGTCAGGACTGAGCCTTCTATTATCCAAACTACTTAATGATATCAAACCCAGGGTTCAATGTAAACGCATTAATTTGTGTATGACAAGCATTCATGAAGAAGTCAGTAGTTCAAACTTGTCTGATATCCTAGCTAACAAAAGATGAAAGAAATCATAAAACTGCGGAAATATTCATATTGACCATAAATAAATAAAGCACCCACTGATGTCCATGCTTCTCTCCAATCAATCATCTAAAAATTGATTTGTATAAGAACAGGCAGGGGATATCAAATAATCAGAAGCAAAGTGGATATAGACTCAGAGGGCAGTGACAAGAAGGTTATGGTTCAAGCTTCAGCATAGGCACCCAGTAACTGAGAGCTGTAATTCATCAGACATCAGAGTGCTCATGCACCTTACATTCAGTATTTGTATTGCCACAGCCAACCTCCTTCTCTGGAGAGCTTTAACTCCAAGCTATGCCACTTTCTAGCATTCTGTATTTTTGATGGAGTAATTTACAATGCACAAGAAAAAATACACAGATCTTTGTTGTTTTTCTTATTGTTGTTGTTAAGCTTGGACCACTGTCCAAAACAGGGAGGAACCAAAAATGCAGAAGGAGGCCATTCTAAATGATTCATAGGAATTAGGCTTCCGGACTGAAAAAATGCCTGTATGAGATGAGTCTGAACCAACACATGCTAGTCTTGTTGTGCTACCCCATTTCATGTGTCACTTTAGCTTGTCCCCTGGCTTACACAAGGAAACCCTGAGTTTATTGTAGTCTAATACGACATCATTAAAAAGAGAACTGCACTAGCAATGCCTGTGATGTGCCTGTGAAGATGGAAGAACAAATCCTTGAATATATGTACCCTACATATTGCTGTGACAAGCCATAAATTTCTTCTATACACTTAACTGCATGAGGTGAAGTGTTAATTTTTATGAGCTGGCACTTTTTTAATCCACCAAATTAATTTTCTCCAACACTGAAGTGTGGTTGATAATCTTAATAATATAAAATTGTTCTCATTATTTTTTCTAAATTTAATTTTGCCCTATTTCCACCCCATTTAGATAAATTAAAGAATTCATTGCTTTTTGCTGTTGTTGTTAGCCTGTACTCTAGTAAATGAGTTATATCTGAGCTGGATAAACAATAATGCACATAGGCTGTTCATGATACATTTGTGGCCACACACGTATAGGAGCACATATACCTTATGGGCATTGTAAAATGTATCAGAACTTATTCTCAGGTGATCCCAAGGAGACATTTTTCTTTTAATTTCTCTCCAAGGTAACAAACTGTCTAGCTCCAGAATGTTGCTTACCATTTCTGGCTGTGGCCTTAGGGACTGGTTACTTTATTACCTTTCTGAACTGTACTTCAAAGGAATTAATTAATTGATGTTCTTAGCAGCCTCATCTTGACAAAAACATATGATACCCAAATGTTAAACATGGAACCTCGGATGGAACTGTCAGGAAAATGCTGAACGTGGTTATTAATATGGCTTTTGATAAATATCTGCTCAGCCTCACACTGTGCCTCGTCTGTTCTCATCTTGGAAAGTAGTTAATCTGATTGATGAAGATCCTGGTTCAGATCATCTCCCATGCTGGGTTTAATAGCAGCACTTAAAAAAGAAAAAGAAAGAAAAATTCTTATTTTCAAGAAGAGTTGTTTGTGTCTTCCCATTTGGCAGGGATTTTTTTTTTGG
>JADRCD010081751.1:0-15155 GCA_019843815.1 Montemys delectorum | reverse complement strand
TGTGTGTGTGTGTGTGTGTGTGTGTGTGTGTGTGTGTGTGTGTGTGAGAGAGAGAGAGAGAGAGAGAGAGAGAGAGAGAGAGAGGAGACAGAGAGAGAGAGAGACAGAGAGAGAGAGAGACAGAAACAGAGAGAGACAGAGAGACAGAGAGAGACTGAGACAGACAGAGAGACAGAGAGAGACAAAGAGAGACAGAGAGAGAGAGAGAGACTGACTGACTCTAAGTGTCTGGATAGGTGACTCCAGCTGCGGTCAGTCCTTGCCAGTCGGTTGTGGCTCAGGGACTATTTTGTACATGTACATCACCCTCAGCTCGTGGTGTGAGGGACCCTGGGAACCACGTAACATTTCTGGGTTCCTTACCTTGTACTCTATACTGAGGCTGTAGTCTGGACAGGGACCTGGCTCTACCAAGGGTCATTACCTGTACTCTGTACTGAGACTATAGTCTGGACAGGGACCTGGCTCTGCCATAGTGTATTACCTGAGCAGGGGTGGAAAGCCACACATGCACTACATTTGTATATAGAAAGCATGGCAAAGGCCATGACATACGCAGAGGAGAGCAGCAGTGCTTTGTGCATCTGTATCCTTCATTGGTGACATGTGTCTGTGTGCACATCTGCTTATGAAGATCTGTATTGAAGAGCACCTCTGTGGTCATGGAAGGATCTTGCCTTATCGGCCCCTTTCTTGAGTAGGAAGAAACCGCGCTATCTTTCCCATGGGGATCTCTTTAAATGGCTACGTGGTCACTACCCTGAAGTGTGCGTGTTGAGTTTCATAATTCCTTAGCATCAGAAAGGTTGGGCCAAACACTGACCATCTTGAATGTGAGCCCCACCCACAGTTTTATGAAGCACCCCATGTTTATGTCATGATGCTTAGAGTGCAGAGTCTGCAGTGGGAAATTACAGGAACCAAAGTTGTGTTGGCCCTCTAAGTTCCATATTGGAATTGGGGTTTCTTCAGCCACCTACTGTGTATGGAGTGGGTGGTCTTTATTCTGCTGCCTCCTGCTCCCGAGGAAGCCACCAGGCAGGGCAGGTGATCACCTGTACATCAGTGTCAGTGCCATTTAAAGCTGAGTGGATAGGGGCTAGGTGTTGTTCTCCATCCTCAGGGGATTCTGCCTTTGAGATTGGGAACACCCTAGGAAGTGCCTACCCAGTAGAGCAGGGACTTCGAAGTCCACGTCACGTCAAGGAGAGACTTGAGGGGTGGGTGTGGGTGTGTAGGGACCTCAGGATCCATCTGGGAACTGAGTCCTTTGACAGCATGTTCCAAACAATAAATTCCTCTACCGCCCACATAAGGATGTTAGAATCTGTGACTGTTAGCAAAGCATGCAGGACCTTAGAGATCATTTGGTGAACTTCTTCTGTTTGCAGCTGAGGTAACTGCGCACAGAAGGGAGGTGATCTCGTTCAGGGTCAAATAGCTACTCACTAGGGGATCAGAGATGAGATCCAGGAAGTGAGGATGGCTGGAATCACATGCAACTCATTCAGTGTAAATACAAGTATGAGTTTCAGACACTGGACAAGTTCATCCCTGAGCCTTCTCAGGCTCTTTTCCTGAGTCTTCCTAACTTAGAAGTTTTTGTTATTACAAAACAATGCCAGCAGCACCAGGGGGGACTTCGGAAGGAGCTAGACCAGGCTGAGTGCTTATGCTGTCTTTAAGTGCTTGAGCAGCATGCTGAGGTCATGAAACTAGCAACTGGCTGTTCAGAGCAGGCCCTTGGGGCTTTTATGAGCATCACCTGTGCTTTTAACCACACGTCATGCTACTTTGCCTTTGGGAAGATAGTTGTTGTTATCATTTGCTATCCAATCCCCTACACTTAAGCATTCCCACATGCCGCACTCTACTCTCCACCGTTTGCTGTCTGCATAGAACAAGACCAGGCATACTTTGTCTTAAAGGTTATATATAACCTTCCCGATTACCATGAGGGCACCGAGGAGAGGAACATAAACAAAGGGACAAAGTCACAGGCTAAAGAGATTTATAGATTTTTTTTTTTACAGGCCTTCTTTATGCTTTGTGAATTCTGTTCTGAGCTGAAGAGCGGTAGGGCCTTTGGATCTCTACCTTCATATTGAGGGTAGTGTCTAGACCTTTTGTCTTGGCTTTCTAAAGCAATTGAAGCAGAGGAAGAACTAGGAGGCACTGAAGTGCATTGGCCTGTGTAAGGGACTAGGATCTCCAAGGATACTCTACTTGGTGGTATCCTTTGCTCCAAGTCTTAGGTAGATCCAAGGATGAAGACATCAGGTCCCTCCTGTGCCCTAAACGAAAAGGGGATGTTGGAGTAGAGGGACCCCAGGTATAACTGAGTCAAGAAAGTGTCAGAGGAGTTGGACAGCTGGGAGCACAGGTGGAGAGAACTCAAGGTATCTCTGTACATGGGATCGCCAGCATGGGCTTAGCATGCCAGAGAAGATGGAGGATTGTTGGCCGATAAGTCAACCCTAACCTGGGTCTTACTGGACAGGGCCATAGGTGTCTCTCTGGCTTAGTGTCCTGTCAGCAAAGGCACTGATGCTGCGTCTCCAAACTTGCCATTGTCAGCTTATAGAACTGCAAAGGCATCCCTTCATCAGTTACCTCTGTTGGTACTTAGTACGGGCCAGCTCTGAGAGAGGTGCCAGAGTGTCAGAGTGGTCATACTGTGGTCTACCCTGCAGGTGATATTGGGCAAGACTGAAACTGGGTAGGTACATCTGGTATTTAATGGCCCTCGAGATGTATTTAAGCAGGTATCTGGTTTGACTCAGTTGTGAAGGCATGTTTGTGCATCTGCATGTATGAGGTATTTGATATTTGAAAGTAACTTATAACCAAGATTCTTTGAATCCTTCTCTGGGCCTGTGTCACTGCTCCCTGGAAGTGTTTGTGAAGGGCCTGGAATCCCCTCAGTACTAGTCCAGATTCTTTTGTTATTCCTACTGGAAGGATCCTTGGGTGTCTTAGACCACAAAGTCTACCTCCTTATTGAGTTATATAAGCTATTGGGCTACTTCCAGAGTATTGGTGAGGGCTACTAACAGGAGCTTGAATGACCTCAAAAATCAAACTGGAGAGTCTACCCAGCCTGGATGGTGGCTTTCCCACAGCGGGGCAGATGGATGGCTTCATACTTGTCATCCCCAGGCTATTTGCCATAGTCCCTCCCCTAAAATCTGATCTGATGAAGATGGAGACAGATTGATTTAGAGTGTAGGCCTGAATAACACCCAGGAGTGGAATCCTGCTATATCTGGCTTATTTCACGTACCATCATGTTTTCCTTCTTGTTGGAGCATGCATCAGAATATCCTTTCTCTTTAGGGCTGAGCAATATTCCAGTGTAGAACACATTTTGCTAACCTGTTGATCCATTGGTGAACACTTTTGTTGTTTCTGTCTCTTGTGAATAGCGCTGCTATGAACCCTGGTGTGTAAATACCTGCTAGACCTCTTAGTTTTTTAATAATTTTGGCTGTGTGCCCACTAGTGGAATTGCTGGGTCATGTAGTAATGGAATATTTAATTTGTGAGCAACTGTCATCCTGTTTTGCAGGGTGGCTTGTACCAGTCCCCACTGCTGACAAGACAGTCATGATGGTTCTGTTCTTCTGTATTGTTACCAACACTTGCTACCGTCTAGTGTTAATCATAGAAATACTATGTGGTACAGTGCCTCTCTGGCTTTGTGGACTTCCGTGTAACTGTGATGAGGCTGGGATGGGCATAATGAAAGGGAAGAGAAAGAGATCTCCCAGGATCTTCCTTGCTACCCTTCGCAGGTGAATGCTTGTGGGTTGTACTTGGTTCTTACGTGTAGCTTTCAGGAGGTCGTGAGTCCCTATGCATACCCTAACAGGAGGCAGTGAGCAGAGTAGCTGGATGGGACTTCAAGCTGCTTCAGAATCAGAAAGAGCCCAACTGTTGTTTGAGGGAGGTGAGGCTGGGTGCTCTTTATTTAGCTCAAATAATGGTCAAGCGAGGCCTTGGTAGGGTCAGGCTAGCTGGTGAAAATGTGAGAGCCATGTGACGCCTGGCCCTGAGAGCGCTGGGGACTGAGTGCTGAGACAGAGCACTTCTCCCAGTGTGAGAGTTTCATTCTGAAGACTAAGAAGAGGAGAGCTAAGGAGGGGACTTGCAGAGGTGAGCACAGGGCAGAAGGTAGGGAGCTGGGAGTCGGGTTCAGCTCTGTCCACCAAATGTGGGGAAAGTCTAGGCCTAGACAGCCATATATCGATGTAGACTTTATTGTTTACCCGTGGCTTTATTGCTGTTGATTTTGTTGCCTTCTTCCTTGTTGTTTGCCTGTTGGTAGGGGTTTTGGGGGTTAACAAGACAAATGGGTATAACCCCCCTCATCGTAAATGAAAGAAATATTATACTGTGCACATAGCATTATTAAATGTCCAGGGAATATGAAGCAATAAGGAAGTGATGTTTTCTTCTTCTACCTTGGTGATGATGAGAGACATCCAGGAGTAAGGCTAGCAGGCCTGTGTGGCTCTGATTCAGTATGTATATTGTTCTTCAGTGTGTGACTCTGAGGGGCAGCACCCCTCTGCTCTGTCCTGCAACCCCAATAGTGGAACAACTTCAGGGCCTTTTCATTTTGTGGGACTCTGGATCTCTCTGGATGTACAGTTTCCTCTCAGGAACTGACGCTTGATCTGGGCCTAGGGGGTGCAGCAACTCGAAGAGATGGTGGCAGAAACCGAGGCATGCACATAGGGAGAATTTCTAAAATAATAACGTACTTTTCATATTTATGTCACTTCATTGAAAGAAGGTGGTCTTGCTTTGTGTTCCTGAGGTGGTCTGTGTGGGGCTCTGGGGCAGTTCTTATTAATGTCTGTTGCCTTATGGCTAAGACTTCCAGACAGACAATTGCATTTGATATTCTTGCTCATCCTGCAAGGAATACCTTGCTAATTCTATTTTTCAGAGCAACTGACTGAGGCCCAGAGAAATGTCTATTTATTTGATACTTTATAGAATCAGGAGCCTGAGTGTATGTTGTATGATAAAACTTGCCCTAGGGAGATGCCACACACCCATCTCCTCACCCCAGACAGGGAACCTGCAACAGATAAAATAGGTAGACCACCAAAGCCTGTTTTCAGCTATCTTTCTATCTTGCTCACCTTCAGGCCACATAGCTGTGTTCTGTAGCGTCACTGCTGCAGATGCCTATGTGTGTGTGTGGCCCTTGGCTGCAGGTGGCACAAAGTCACCAGGAGTTCATAAAGAGGGTGCTTGGAAATCCTTGCTCCTCTCTGTGGTAGCAGGCAGATGTTTGCTAGGCGAGACTAGGTCCCCTCTAGAGAGGCTTTCAGCAGTGGATCAGGAGTCGGGCATTGGTTTGCCTGTGGTAATTCTGTATCTGTAATTTATGAAACAAAATCAGACCTGTCCTCCCTTCCTTACCAAAGAATCATTAAATGTACATTTGGGAAATGCAAAAAAAAAAAAAAAAAAGAAAGAAAGAAAGAAAGAAAGAAAGAAAGAAAGAAAGAAAAAGAAAAAGTGAAAGTTTAAACGCTCAGGTATTTGGTCAGGGTTTTGCCAAGCTGCTGTGACACTGTCCCCAGATACTAGTTATCCCAAGGACTTCCTGTTTGTCCAGCATAATGTCTTTCCCCTAGTCAGAGTCAATTACATCCCATAATGACAAAGTCTGAAATGCCGACTTTCAGTAGACTCACTCCGAGCTCACCGAACTTAGGTGTGTTGCCAGCCAGTGGCGGTGTGAACAGGAGAAAGGGAGGCCTCCCTCGCCTCCGTGCCAGGGAGAAGAAATGGGCAGTAGTTTACCATTATCATGGTCTGCCCTCAGTGATGGGAGCCTGTGGTCTAGCTGCATGCATCCATGAGTTTCCCCGTTTCATGCCTGCCGATGCTGGCCTCAGGTTAAGGCAGCGTTGTTGGTGTCTGGTGGGGACAGGTTAACCTTGACCGGCAGCACACGGTTCTTTCCTCAGTGAGACCCTCCGTGGAGGTTCCTTTTTCTCTGTCATCTTCTTGACTCGCTGCACTGCAGAGGAGCGGTTTCCGTGCTGGATGTCGACAGGGCCACCTTCTGGTTGGTGTGGCCTTGGGGAGACTCGGGCTCTCTACCTGCCTTCCCCCCTGCCTTTGCCGGGTCATCAGAGGAAGGTGCTCTATTTAAGGCAGCAGCTGATCTGCTGAGCTAGGAAGATGCTGCAGATGTCCTTGCCCCTTGCTGTCCCTTCATGGTGGAACAGATGCGACGGCTCTGGGCATGGGACTGCTCTCCGCATCCCTTCTGTCCTGGAAAGGTGAGGGAGAGCGGGAATAATGCTGTATTGTGCTCAAGCGGTTCAGGTGCTCAGCTGTACAGTGGACACGCTCAAGGGAGGAGACTTTCATTTCAACCGCCCCTTCCAGCCTGAGGGATGATACCAGGTTTCTATCTGCCCATTGAGGAGAACTGTTCCACACTTAGTTTTTTGAATGTGTCAGATAGGTAAAGATTGTGTGTCAGACAGGTAAAGATAGTCACGGCCTTACTGTTTGTCAGGGCTGAGAATCCTTTTGCTTTGGTAGGTCTTTTTGCAGGCAGCGGTTATTTCAAGAAAAGCCATCCGTCTATCACATCCAGACCCATTCTTGGTTGCTCTCCTTCCCTGCTTAGAAACCAAGTGCTTCCTTATTCTCTTTCCTACCTCATACCCCAGTCTTTGCCATGCTCTGCCCCCAGTGCACAGTAGGGCTGTCCAATGTGATAGTCTGTGTCTATTTAGATGGAGATTAATTGAAATGAAATAGAATTTAGAATGTGCTTCTTCCATTGTCCCAGAGATGTTTCATGTGCTCTACAGACACATTTCACTGACAGCCTCCATATTGGATAGTTCAAAATGATATACCATTTCCACTACCATAAACATTATGGTTGGGCTGGGGAATAGTGGCTCATGACTGTAAGTAATCCTAGCATTTGGGCTGCCAGGGCAGGGGAATGGCCTTTTGTTTGAGATCGACTTGGGCTATACCGTGAGTTTGAGGCTCAGCCAGGTCTATAGAGTGGGACTCTGTCTCAAAAGCAAAAATCCGAGCCCAAATAACAACAGAGCTGTGTTGCATAGCACGATGCTATAGGCCGATGTGTCTCGAGGAGCTGTGGTGGTTTTAGGAAGAAAGACTACAGGATTCAGGAATCAAGGACTTTAGAGTTAGCTGGAAGAGTTAGGGGAGGAGGCCCTAGGGATTGTCTTGTAGGAATGACATCTGAAGAGCACTGCAGAACAGGTCAAGGGATCTGCATTTGGTAGGACGTTGGGGACATCATGGCTTCCAATGTCCATGGGAAGCTGTTGGCAGGACCTGGAAGCACTGTACCAGTGAGCAGATTCCTGCCCTGTCTGGTTCAGTTTCAGCTTGGATCTTGGTTGTGCAGTCTCAAAGCTGCATTAGGAATTCTGGTTTCAGGGCAACTTAGACTTGGCTTAGGTCTTTGCTTCTGTGGTCCTGGAAGGCAGTAGGAAGAAGCTGGAAGAGCATCCATGTCAGCTGTCCATGCACAGGGTGACCCTGTAAGGCCTGCTGGAGTCATCTGTGGATAAGCTCCTCCAAGCTGTTGATGGACAGTCTTGGCTGGTTCAAGACCAGGAGACAGGCTTCTCTTGCTTTCCAGTCACCAGGTTTGCGCTGGCTCAAGCCAGGACATCTTCAGTTTTAGAATGGCCACGACACTTAAAGGGAAATGCGGGGCCCTTGTCACCCATGAGGGCTTGATAGATGTAGAATCCAGGTAGATGGCTGTAAAGGTTTTTGGTGACCCCTGACCCAAAAAGGAGGCCATTGTAGTACACTCGGGGACTTGAGTGAAAAGGACTGCAGCAGGGTAGCCATTGGAGCCTTCTCCTTCCTGGGGCAAGCTTCCTTCTCATCTGCCAGTCACTTAGGCATTCTTCAGGAGTCACCAGCTATATTTGTGGCTGAAGTCACATGACCACAGAAGGAGGCTACGGTGCTGAAGCCCATATCTTTTCCATGTCTGTGGCTCATTAGGGATTCCTTTTTGTTGCCCACGGATCTGGGCATCTTTACCTAAGGGTAGTGTGGAGAAGGAAGGTGGCAGGAATACTGGATCGTCCTGTTTAGGCTCTGTGTCCTTGGATTAGATGTTTTTAAAAAAATATTTTAATTAATTTATTCTTGCATATATTACATCTTGACCGTAGTTATTCCTCCCTCCTCTCCTCCCAGGACTTCCCTCCTCTCCTCCCTGACCCTTCTTCCTCTCCTCCCTCTTCCCATCTACTCCTCCCCGACTTCCTTTCAGAAAAGGTCAGGCCACCCAGGGATATCAAGCAAACATGGCATATCAAGTTGTAATAAGACTAGGCACTTCCATTCATATTAAGGCTGGATGAGGCAATCCAGTAGAGGAAAGGGTATCAAAAGCATCAGAAACAGCCCCTACTCTCTCTGTTAAGAGTCCTACAAAACACTAAGCCATACAAGTGTAGCATATATACAGAGGGCTGAGCTTAGACCCATGCATGCTCCCTGCCTGTTGGTTCAGTCTCACTGAGCCCCTGTGAGTTCAGCTTGTCCATTCTCTGGGCTTTCTTGTAGTGTCCTTGACCCTTTTGGCTCCTACAGTCCTTCTTCCCTTCTTCCACAGGGTTCACTGAGCTCTGCCTAATGTTTGACTAAGGGTCTCTGCATTCCTTGCCATCATTTGCTGAATGGAGCCTCTCTGATGGTGATTATTCCAAAAATCATTTCTTTACTTCTTTTTTCCCAGGTGTGTTTGGTTCTATCTTATGTCCCTGGGCCATCTGGCCTCTGGTTTCTGATCCTCCAGGCAGTGTCAGGGGTAGGCATCCTCTCATGGTGTGGGTCTCAAGCTAGACCCGTCATTGGTTAGCCACACCCACAAA
Organism: Montemys delectorum; assembly: GCA_019843815.1. Classification (NCBI taxonomy): domain Eukaryota; kingdom Metazoa; phylum Chordata; class Mammalia; order Rodentia; family Muridae; genus Montemys; species Montemys delectorum. Next base: position 6,234 of record JADRCD010081751.1, on the reverse strand, counting down.
TTCTCTGCCACCTCTACTCCAGCACATCTTGTTGGCAGGACAAAGTGTAGGTTGACGGATTTGTGGTTGGTGTTCCAATCCCTCCACTGGAAGCCTTGCCTGGTTCTGGGGGATTAGAGGTTTTAAGACAGAATAGTTTAAAGCCAGGCTTGGACTATGAATAGAAAGCACTAAGGGCTGAGGAAATAGATGCATGGTAGCTGACAAGAGCTGGACATGTCTGAGGGATGAAAGGAGACCAGTATGTAAGAAGCCCAGGGAAGTTGGCCTGGGACAGCATACACAGGTTTCAAGAAACTTGACGGGAGGTTTGGGTTTGAAAATGATTGATGTAGGAGAATGACAGGGCCTGATTTAGTGTTGTATTTCCTAAAAGATCATGACTGCTTGTGAGTGAGGCTTGGGTTGGAGAGGGAGAAACCTGGAAATGAGAGAAATCTCAGGGATTCCCACAGCAGGAAATGAATGGTGGCCTGGGCTAGAGTGGTGGCATGGGAGGCGGAAAGTGCTGGTCTCCTCTCTCTCCTCAGAGCGCCGCTTCTAGCCACAGAGTAGGGGGAAGGACACGGAGCTTAGGGTGAGATGGACAGACTTCATCAGGTAAAGGTTTAATGTTTACCTGTGGCCTATCTTGTGTCAGTCAGCTCTCTGTCACTAAGGCACTACACCAGATGCCACAGCATGTAAGAAGCAACAGTTTACTATGATTCACAGTTTAGAAGAGTCAGTCCATGGTCTGTTGGCTCATTGCTTTTGGATCTGTGGGAGACAGTATGTTATGGCTAGGAAGTATGGCTTACACAGACCTTTTACTTCATGGTGGCTGGGAAGCTGAAAGACAGGGAGGGGTGGGCTATAACATTCTCTCAAGGCCATATCTCTAGTGTTCAAGTTCTTGTCAGATCCCTTCTCTCGAAGGTTTGACCCCTTCATGTAATGAGAACAGTGTGTGAGCCATTAGGGGATACATATGATACAAACTGTGACAGCATTCTTGCTTGTCAGAACACCATCATCATTATAGTGACCAGCAATAGATTTTTAGCATCCTCTTGGATAGAGAATTTAAAAACCACTGTGTCATTGTTGGACATAGTCCTGACTGGGAGATATGCTGTACCAAGCTACTCTAACATTGATAGTGAGGAATCATGTGTCCCTGACTGGGACTTCTCCCTGGGCCCTTGTAGGGCAGGGTGATATGAGACTAATGGGTCTGTGCTGGGGCCCTGCTGTGTCCTTGCTCTTCTGAGAAGAGTCAACACCTTTGTGAAGTAGGCAGGGATGCTGCTGTCTTCAAGGGAGCCCAGCCATTGGACAAACAGGAATCACTTTTCTTGTGGCTGGAAGAGGTTGGTGCTGTGGAGGTCTTCCACATTTCCATGTGATCTGGTCTGCTGAGCTGCAATTCTGGGGTTCTCTTGGGCACACGAGCATCAGGGGATGTAGCCCAGTAAGGCTGGAGCCAGGTCAGACTTAGCTGGTGGCATCAGTTCAGCTGGCAGCCCGGAGGCAAAGCTTTGAATCAGCCTTATAATTTGAAAATTGGTCTTTGCACTGGGTGGTGATTTTGTGCTAACAAAAAAAGATCAGAGAAACAATGCGGGGCAGTCCTACCCGCAGTCCTACCTTCATGGTGTTAGTCTGGGTTCAGAGTCCTTGCTACAGAGATGGAAGTTCCCCACTCCTAGGAAGCATGGAAGGTTGTATTGCCCATTGCAACTGTCCTTTAGACTCTCTTAGAACCACAGGTCGGGATGGGCAAGCGACTTGGAGAAGCCAAGGCCACAGTGACCTTAAAATGTATCCATCATGGAGACTAACCTCAGAGAACACATTTCTCTTTCCTGCATGTGGCCATTTATGGTAGGACCAGCCTTTGTGACTCGAAGGCTATAGCGGTATTCTCAGATAGCTGTGCTCTTGTTCTTAGGTGATCTTCTATTCCTCTGCACTCTCAGGCCTCTTAACATGTGCTTTCTCCAGATGGTATGCCCTAGAGGTAACCTCATGTTCTGGGAATGGGTCTCAGTATGGAGTGTGAGGGTGCTCAGGAGTCCATTCAAGTGGCCCCTGGCTTGCTTAGGGAGTCCCTGCCTCAGGCCCGTGGTGCCCAGGACCCCTTGCTGGTTTTCACACTGGGGCTTTCTGCCTTCTTCTGAAGAGTCACCCCAAAGCCCTGGCACTGCTTGCTTTGTGAACAGGCAACTTATATGAGAGAAATGAAAGTGATGAACTGATATGGAGAGGGAACGGGAGTGTGCCAGGCTTAAGAGGAAACACGTCTGCTTTAATAGAAGTAGAGGAAGAGAAGTCCAGGAGCTAAAACAGTGTCCACTAAACTTTGTCAATGCCAAACAGAGTCTACGAAGTCAAAAGTGCATGCTGCAGACAGAACAGAGTCAGGAAGAGTTAGGTTCCAGCCCAATTTGGCAAGCAAAGAGGGGCTGCAGGGCCATTTTGGACTTGCTCACTTCAGTGTAAGAAAAAGAAACAGGGATGCTTTCCACTCTCTATCACCAGGGAGGTATCCTGGGAAGTCACTGTAAGTGTTAGCGTTAGAGCTGCTGATCATTAACTATAGATATTCACCACTTTCTTTTTGCTCCACCCAAAAGCCCAGGAGGAGGTGTGTATGCATGTATCTGCATGCTTGTGTGCACACACATGTGCATGTGTGGTGTGTTGAAAGAGGTGAGGAGGGAGGAATAGAGTCTGGCAGTTCATAGTGAGCCCCGAGTGCAGCAAAATCTTCCATTGTCTCATTTCGTGACCTTTAATGAGTCACATGCTCCTTTGTTTTCTTGGGTGTTGAATGGAGACACTTATCTTGCTGCTTAGGCGAACAACTGCCTTGGCTGATCCAAACCCACGCTCTCAGCTCTCTGCTCTGGGGGCCTATGTCCCCAGCCTCTGGGGCCTTCCTTACTTTACACTCAGCATCTATATATTGAAAGGAGGGCAAGCATGAGGATGAGCTGTGAGAGAGAGGGCTTCTCAGTCTAGGAGAGGTCTGTTCTCCACAAGCCTGCTAGCCTGGTAAACACATGGTGCTCCTGAGGTACAGGAGCTACCTGGAGCCACTGGGCAGAGGAAGGGAGGAACATGAGGAGAGTGTGTGATGAGGGGAGTGTGACAGGGCAGCGGGCACAATGGAGACACTTTACCAGGGTCTGTCGAATGAGGCTGAAGTCTAAGGCCACAGATGTCATCCACCAGCTGGGCAGGTGGCTGATGACAGCTGGTGCCAAAGAAGCCCTGATGTGCTTGCCTTGGGATCCAGTGGGTGATAACAAGTACTCAGCATCTGTGCGCTTCTCGCTCCTTCCCCTGTGTGCATGCGAGGACATGATACTCTACCACGATACGATTTGCTCTTGTGCCAGAGAAGGCTCAGAACTCCATCATCAGCCTCTTGGATACTGATGGCAATCATTTGGCTTATAAGTTGAAGTTTTACTACCTCTATGGAGAGGACAGAGGCTTTGGAAGGCAGCAGGTGTGTGGAGCACTGTGCAAACATATTGGTCGGGTCACTGGATTACACGAGACAGGTAACTGACCCATCTTAACTGAGATGTAGCTAGGTTACTAAAGTGGTAGAAGAATGGCTCGGGGAAGGCCCCACCACTAATGTTCTATTACCTCCCAATAGTGCCTCCCTGGAACCATATCGATGTGGTCTTGGAGGGGGGCATTCAAGGCCCAGGTTACTTCACTGGATGTGAGCTTCCTTTGGCCTAACCCTCTCACTGCAGAGTTTAGAGTGTCCCGCTCTGGGGAGCGCTGTGTCATTCATTGCACCATCAGTTCCTGTGCTGGGATGACCGACTGCCCATGTGTTCACGTTTCCTTCCTCCTAATTCCCACTCCGTACCCTCGCCTTCTTGCTTGTCTCCTTTACTCATTCCATCTAAATGAGTATCCTTTTATTTGCGTGCGCTTATGAATATGTCTTTTAAGGTCAGAAGTTCCATTGATTTCACCGTTCCCCATATATTTTGTCACTCGCTCAGTGCTGTGAACGCACTCCCTTACTTCTTGTCTACCTAAGTCAGGTCAGTGAGACTAGAGAAGAGAGTGACAGGCCCAAGTTCATCCGGCTTGAACTAGGTCACGCAGGGCCTGGAATAGATTTCGTGGCTGTATTTCCTGGAGCATACGTATTGGTGTTTTTGTACGTCCCCTTCCAAGTTCCTGCAATAGCTTTGGGGGAAAAAAAAAGATTTTTCTTTGTTTGTCTAAAATTGTGTCTAGAATCCCAAATGTGTCCCCAGTGCTCCTGTATTCTCCATAGTAACTGCTGTCTTCTCTCTCCTCGCAGGTTCCAACTATGGGAGCCCACGCCCAGCTCATGCCAACATGAATGCCAATGCAGCTGCGGGGCTCGCCCCCGAGCACATCCCTACTCCAGGGGCAGCACTGTCCTGGCAGGCAGCCATCGATGCCGCCCGGCAGGCCAAACTCATGGGCAGTGCTGGCAATGCAACCATCTCTACCGTCAGTTCCACACAGCGGAAGCGGCAGCAGTACGGGAAACCCAAGAAGCAGGGGAGCACAACCGCCACGCGGCCGCCCCGGGCTCTGCTCTGCCTGACCCTGAAGAACCCCATCAGGAGGGCGTGCATAAGCATTGTTGAATGGAAATATCCTTTAGGCTGTGGGCCGGCCAAGGTGTTCCTCGGACCTGTGCCGAGGAGCTGGCCCTCTGGGGCTTACCAGGCAGAGACTGGAGCTGGTGAGGTTAAGAGTATCTTCTCACCTACTGTTGCAGTGACAGGATTCTAGACCTCCCCCCCTAGACTCCATGAGTCACCAGCTCATGGGACAAGGTCCCAAAATTGGTTAGTATTACAAGCATTCTTGAACCAAAAAAAAAAAAAAAAAAAAAAAAAAAAAAAAATCTGAAATCAGAATTCTTCTAAAAATCTAAAACTTTTATTGTATCAACATGAAAGCATAAATGGAATATCGTCCACTTGATCTCACGTGACAGGTGGCAGTCAGAATGCAGGCACTAAAATTTGTGTTATCTGTAGGGGTAAGGTAGAGAGAACCTGGATCCCATTCCCATGACGTCTCATTATGAATCTGCAGAGATTCCAAAGCGCAGACCGATTCTAAGTCTAAACACGTTCACTCTCAAGCATTTGAGAGAAGGGACAGACTCTCCTCCTGCTGCAAGTGACCTTTAGAGAAGACACTGTGGAATATGAACTTGCTTTCAAGCCACCTGGGACCCGCTTATGTAGCTATTTGTTGTTATTGCCTGCTGCTGCTTCATAGCTTTCTTTCCTATATCATTGTGTTGTGGCAGCTCACAGCCTGACCTCTTTCTAGTGTAAATGGGCCAGGAGATATGTGAGGATGTAGTGGTCAGTGGCTCTAGACCTTGGCTTAGCACTTGGGACCAGAGGTTCTCAGCTTGGGCGGTGCATTGCCATCACCAGGAAATTTTTAGCAAATTCTAGGTGCCACGGGTCCCAAGAGTCCCCCATATCCTACAGAGTTCTCCAGGCAAGGCTATGGTATAGCTAAAATTGAATGCACCATCTATAATAACATGTGTCTACTCTGAACACACAGGAAGAGGTAGAGGGGACTTTAGAAAACCAGTCTTTGAAGGGATGACTGTCACCATGGGCACAAGTCTTAACTTCTGAGCATCATGGAGTTACATTGGATAAGACATCAACACTCAGCCCTGACTATCACTAGGGATGGAATAAGTCACATCAAACTCTCTGGGCCACATGGCCCAGAACAGACAGTATTAGAACCCTGAGACTTAGTGCTGGGTATCTTTTTTAAAACCTCAATTCATTTAGACAGAGTCATACGCTTCTTTCCACCTGCGGTGTTTGGTTTTATTTGTGAGTTTCTAGGAAAAGATTTAAAAACCTTTGGTAGTGATTGGATGGTAAAAGATGTTGACGTAGAGTGGAACTAAAGTTCTGCGGAGTAAACAACACTCCTTCTTGGAATATCTGAGTTCCTTTCCCAAGAGTAACTATAGTAGGATACAGTGCTAAGCAAGGGTTGCTGCCAAAATGTCCAGTCTGCAAAGCCCGCACAGAGTCCATGAATGGGTGAGAAGCTGAGCTAAGGCAGTCCCGCCAGGCTGCATTCAGAGCCACAGGATGAGAGAAGTGGGACCCTGTGAACAAGCACTATGAAGGGAGAGCATGGAGGCCCTGAGATCCAAAGACACCTCCCCCCTGCCCCGAATTCACA
>JADRCD010081729.1:0-11201 GCA_019843815.1 Montemys delectorum | reverse complement strand
GATCTGGGGAGGGCCAGGCCTAATCAGGAGAGCACTCTGAGAGAGGTTTTAGGCCATCCCTGAAGTCATGGCTCGTGCCAGCAGATTTCAGAGTGCTAGTGGCCCCCGCTTCCCGCTCTCTGCCCCACAGACTCTGCTTAGCTAGCCACGATAACGGCACAAGCCGAGGATTTGGAAAAGTGTCTTACCACTGCTGTCCAGTTGATTTGTGGTTGATGGAATTCCTGTTGGTCCATATTGGATACGGGATGTGGGTGAGGAAGGAAGATCTTCCTGTGTTAAGGCACTGGGATTTGGGTGTTCAGGTGTTGTTTCCACAGATTCTAGTCAACGTTGGCTATCACAAAACGCTGACGGATTCCTTAGTACATCATGCATTAACTAGAATGTGTCTCTACACGGTAATCAGCCATACGTTTCTTGAAGTAAGATCAGTTCCTACATATCACTGAATCCCAGGCCAGATTATCAGACTGGAACCTCCTGGCCTCAAGGTAGATTGACTCGAGGGCCTGCCTCAGGTACCCAAGTCCGTGGATGCTCAAGACTCTTATAAAAAAAATGGCGTAGGATTTGTCTATTCCCAGGCAAACCACTTGTAGGCTACTCAAAATACTCAATAGAAATGTAGGGCTGTATCAGGAGTTGATATACTGCATTGTTTAAGGGATGATGGCAAGATGCGAATCTTACCATTATCTATGTTCAATATCTATGCAGCTCTTTTAAAAAATATCTTGGGAGAGGAGTCTGGCAAAGAGGTAGAGAGCTTGCTTAACCTTACTTAGCATGTGTGGCACCCTGGGTTTGATCCCAGGTTTTACTTGGTATGTGGTGGTCACTTTGAATGTTTTACTGACTGAGTTGAACCTATTGTCCCTTTTTTTTTTTTTTTTTTTTTTTTCGGTTTTTTCGAGACAGGGTTTTTCTGTGTAGCCCTGGCTGTCCTGGAACTCACTCTGTAGACCAGGCTGGCCTCGAACTCAGAAATCCGCCTGCCTCTGCCTCCCAAGTGCTGGGATTAATGGCGTGTGCTACCACTGCCCTGCCGATAACTGAACCCACTGTCTTGACCAACATTGTGGGCTAAGACACTTCTAACACACACATAACTCTCTAACAGGAAATATTTTTGTTTGTTATTGGTTTTTTTGTTTTTGTTTTTGTTTTGTTTTGTTTTGGAAGGACGAGTAGCCTACAGATCATCAAATTTGGAGATCTCCAAGACAGAAAGTCTAGACCTAAGTGCAAGTTGTCTTAAAGTCAGGAAAACAGCACGGTCCTGGCAGGACAGCTTTTTTGTTTGATTTTCCTGGAGGTGGGGTCTCTGAGGCTGGAAGCACATTGCTGAGTCTGGCACAGTCTTCCTGTTTCAGTACCCTAAGTACTTGTTACTACAGCTGAGTCTTTCTATACCCAGCTTTCCACAGCCCTTTAACTATGAAATCTTGGGCAATTAACCTCTTTAAATCTCAGTTCTCCCGTCAAGGGGAAACAGTCATTTGTCATAAGAATTAAGTAGCTGGGACTGGGGATATAGCTGAGATGCAGAGCACTTGCTTAGTATGTGTCAGGCCCTGGGTTCCAGCCTGAGCATACAAAGCCAGGAGGAACTGAGTGCTTTGCATATCTTATTATATGGAACTGTTATGACGGACAGTGATGTGCCTTGATCTATGATGGACACAGGGTGATGCTTCTTGATCTCCCTAGACACATTTGACCTAGAGCTCTGTATGCATGAAGTCACTGGAAAAGCAGGGCCATGCCATTTCCTGTAAGGACTGAGTACAAACTTGTATATAGCACACATGCATACACATATGCTCACATATCCACACACCCAGGAGAGCAAACAGGATGTGGAGGGACGTTCTAACTGCTGTTTCTACTCTTAAATCTGGCTCTGATTAAAACTTCAAGATTACCTCATGTTATGTTCTGAACCATGCAGAAATACCCACTGCCCACGTGGAGCAAAGGTCTACAGTGTGGTTTGATGTTTATCTGCTTCTCATTTCTTCTCTCGCTTGCCCCACTCTCTGAAAAACAACTGGACGCAGGCTATGAAAAATTGAATTCTGTTTGAAGCCCTTGGTTTAACCTCAGGATTTTTCAAATTACTTAAAATAATTTCTACCCCACCTGAACCATCTGTGCAGTTGCTGAAATACTTGCATCAACCTATACCGAGCATTTGATTTAAAATAAAACACAGTAGCAATTCCCATTGGAGGACTCAGTCTTTGGGGTGAAGAATCCCATACTACAGAGATTTTTTCACATGTATTGTTTCCTTCTGCCAGTTGGTGAATCGAGGCCATGGAGCCTCTTTTACTGGACCATCCACACTGGCTACTCTGGTAGGGAACTTGTTCTGATGGAGCCCAGGGCTTCATGCATGCTGGGCACATTCTACCACTGAACTACATCGTCAGGTCTGATAGGAACTTTAGAATTACATTTGATAGAGGCCAGTGATAGCATCCTAAGCAGTTATACCCATCACGACATTTAAATAGTTCATAAATACATAAGCTGTTTAAATAGTTCATAAATGCATAAGAGCTGTGTATGGTGATATGTGTTTGTAGTCTCAGCTACTCTGGGGGCTGAGGCAGGAGGATGTTTAGGCTAGCCTCGACATCATAGCAAGACCCTGTCTTAAAGATATAGACTATTTCAGTTAGGAAGAGATAATTATTCAATATAATTAATTATTTTGAAGTAAGCTGCTTCAGGGTGACCTTAAACCCAAGACCCTCTTGCCTCTGTCTCCCAAGTGCTGGCACTGCAGGTGTGCACCACTACTTCCAGCTAGAAATTACAATCTGAAAAAAAAAATAATCTATTTATTTTATGTGTATTGGTTCTTGGCCTGCACATAGCCCTACCTGCCTGGTGCTCATGGTGGCGAGAAGGATGTGTTGGGTCCCGGGGAACTGGAGTCAACAGATGACTGTGACCCGCCATAATCCTTAGTCTTCTGGAAGAGTAATGGAGCCATCTCTCTAGCCCCTCTCCTGACTCTAATTTTTAAAGATTTACTGGGTAAAGTGATGGATGTCCTTAGACCACCTGAAGGGGGCGTCAGATCTCATTACGGATGGTTGTGAGCCACCATGAGGTTGCCGGGATTTGAACTCAGGACCTTCAGAAGAGCAGTCAGCGCACTCTTACTGGCTGAGCCATCTCTCCAGCCCAACCATGACAAGACTTAAAAAGGAAAATATTTAATTGGAGCTGACTTACAGTTCAGAGGTTTAGTCCGTTGTCACCAGGGCAGGAAGCCTGGTAGCACGCAGATAGATATGGTGCTGGAGAGTTTTTATATCTGAATCAGCCAGCGGGCAGCAGGAACAAAGTGCCACACTGGGCCTGGCTTGAGCATCTGTGACGGCAAAGCCCAGATGTACTGCCTCCAAAAAGTCACATCCACTCCAGCGAGGCCACACCTCCTAAGAATGCCCCTCCCTATGGGCCTATGGGGGGGCATTTTTATTCAAACCACCATAAGGACCTTATCCTGTAGCTAGCCCAGGCTATCTTTCTGCATCAGCCTTTAAAATGCTGGGCTTACCATTATACACCATCAGCCCTATAGCTTACACCATAGGCAAAAACCTGTTTCTTAAAAAATAAAAATGCTTTTATTTTTACCTAAATGTATGTATGTGTTCGTGTGACTGAACTCCACAGTGTGTAAGTGCCCATAGAGGCTAGAAGAGGGAGTCAGATCCCTTGGAAGCGGAGTTACAGGTGGTTGTGAACCAAACCCTGGTCCTCTGGAGGAGCAGTGCATACTCTTAACCTCTGAATCTTCTCTCCAGCTCTGAAACCTGTTTCTTGATTTGCTCTAGCAGTAGAAATTATTCACCTAGGGCAGTGGTTCTCAACTTTCTGAGTGCTGTGACCCTTTAACTCAATTCCTCATGCTGTGCTAACTCTCAACCATAAAATTAATTCATTGCTGCTTAATAACTGTAATTCACTGTTATGAATCATAACGTAAATATCTGATATGCAGGATATCTGATATGTGACCCTTATGAAAGGGTTGTTCCACAGGTTGAGAAACACTTCTCTAGGGGCTCAACCCCATCCCTCTCACCACTATAAAAAGCCTTGCCCAACCTGCAGCCTTCAGAAGAGGGTGGGCCAACAGGAACTGGGAGCCCCAGATCCTGCCACCACTCCTCCCATGGCTCCATCCTCTCCTGCAGTGCGACTCTTAGCACAGCATCACCTTGCTGTGTCTCTCCACCTCCTCCCATCCGAAGGCAGAACGTTGTGCTGGCTCAGATGGGCAGAGCTACAGTTTAAGTACCTTCCTATAACGTTCTCCGTCTCATGGGCAGGAGGTTTCCAGAGCTGCCTTCGGTGTCGCATGGTGTCCTGCGTTGTGCAGGGCCCACCTGCAATCTGTTAACCATTTTCTGGGATCATTCATCACCACCTGCAAGTACAGCCTCCAAATTGTGAGACCTTTCAAGCTGCCATGTTTGTTTTGGTTGTTACAGAGCCTGTTTATCAAAACAGGAATGGCACAGATATAGAGATGGAAGTGTAGCTTTGGTGGGCCCCCATCTCTCCTTAAAAAGTTGATTCCCCAACTGTTGACGTCTATCTGTGCACTGCGTACCCACCCCTTGCAGAACTATAGGGGATTTGGTGACTTCTGGCTTTTTTTTTTTTTTTTTTTCTTCTTCCTGGCCTCCTCTTGGTTCTTTCTCTGCTGGTGCCCTTTCCTGTCCTCTGACCCAGTGACTGACAGCTGGATTCTGGCCACTGGAAAAGAAATGTGGGCAGGCTGAGGGTTACTATAGGGCAGGTTTTGTCCAGGGGGCCTGGTGTGTCTCCACTGACCTTGGAGCAAAATGACTGGGAAGACCAAGGGGAGACCATTTCCTTCCCTCTTTGGTTGCAGGTTTTAATGTCTTCTTTGTTGGTTTGCGTCCCTGGAGGCTGAACTGAAGCGAGAGGCTTCTAGGCTGTCTCCTCCCTCCTGGACAAAATGGTGCATGCTTTTCCTGTTTAAACAGGGCATGGTTGTGAAGTGCCCTGACTTCGCACACACCAAGGCCCGGCAACGGCTGCAATAAATCAATAGGAAAATACAAGCTGCCAGTTAGACTAAACAAGTGCATTTGCAAAGACGGCTAGCCCTCATTAATCACTCTGACAGTCCTAAAAACACATTTCCCCTTTAATGACTGTATTTGGATAATCAGTGCTTTTTCCTCCTCACTCAGAGTCTGAGTAACAGACAGCTGGTGTTATTACAGCCATTGGAGACGGAGTGCTGGGATTAGGGTCGACCAAGAGCCATCCGCTGGAGGTCTCAGCAAAATGCAAGCTGGTTGACTTCAAAGCTGTTGTTGGGCCAGAATGAGGGGGCCGCTTTGTAGTGCCGTGGACAGGCTCAGTGCATCCATGTGCAAGTTGCCCCCCACCCCCAAACCTACACACCCACCTGCGATAGGTGAATGGAAACTGTCCTGTTGGTCTTATGTGCTCTGGCCATGTGACCCTGTGGAGGAGGCAGGCGGTGCTCAGGGAGGAGGGAGGAGATAAGTGGATGTGATCTGAGCTTTGTTTCCTTCAGGTGACTTTGGCTTTGAGGAGAAAGTTTGAAATCTAGCACATTCCTCTTTATAAATGATGTAACACATTAACGCACAGCGCATTATGAAGATGGTAATTCAAGCCCATAGTGCTCCAAATTAAACCATACATTATCGTATGCACTCGACCATCTATTCTGTAAAAAGACAGGATGAATGAAAACGAATCAAACAGAAAACCGGAGTGCAGCTTCCCCTACGGAATGCTTAATAAAGTGCAGACCCCAGGATTATTGCAAGACGGATTCTACCCAACCCCGACAGGCATCAGAAGGGAGTTAGCTCGGATACAACTACAGTCTGGTAGGGCGGGCTGGGCAAGGCGATCAGAGCTTTCTACGAATGGCGAATGGTGGAATTCATCGAAGATGGGGTATAGTTGTGGTGGATAAAACACACCCAACTCTGTCTGAGTCAAGCCTGTATCTGGGGGCAAACCTTTGCCGCTCCTTTTCTGTCTCTTCTCCCCTCTGCTGTCCACAGGGCCACAAAAATAACCCAGCAAGAAGTGTGAAAGCAGAACCTGGAGCCAGGAACATCCAGTGTCTCAGGTTCTGGCTTTGTGGTTTTCACCTTGCTGTCCTGGGAACACAAATCCCATTTCTGGAGCCTGGGGAGATTAGGGGAAAGAGGAGGAGGAGATATTTGGAGAAAAGAAAAGGAGGAGGTATTTAGAGAAATACAAGGTGGGAGTTGCCAGATAATATTAAATATACAAATAGGGAGCTGTTGGAGGCAGGGAGAATCCCTCTCTATTAAAATGGCAACTAATGGGAACCAAGCGACTAAAGTAACAAAGTAACAAACTCTCTACCAGTTAATTACAATAGGGAATTTCTTAGGAAAGTTTTTAGTTTATAAGGGGGAGGGGGAAGTTGTCTGGTTGGCATGGTGTTTTGGGGCCGGTTAATTCAACCAGGCTCAGCTAACCCTTCCAGATTCCAAGTGAGATCACTTTCCAATTTTTCTTTTCACACCAGAAGTGTAGGCGGACCGGCTATTAGCAAAGCTTTCTTTCAGTATAGAGGACTTAATAAACCTCGGGAGATAATCTTTTTTTTTCATCTCCCTTCCTAACCAAAGAAATCTCTGTGCTCCCAGGGAGGAAGAGCTACCAACCACAAGGCTGAAAGACAAACGTTTAGGAGTCCTTTCCGTTCGTTCTAACAGGAGTTGGAGAAGAAACATGCAAGTGTCTACAGAAAAGAAAAGTAGGAATTGGGTGGAAAAGGAAAAAAATAAATAGCAAAGAAAACGAGAGAGAGAGAGAGAGAGAGGGAGAGAGGGAGAGGGAGAGGGAGAGGGAGAGGAGAGGAGGGAGGCAGTTCTGCATTTCAGGTGTGTAGGAGCATGGACCACCGAACGTTGTTGACTCCCCATGCCCACCTGGGGCTGGTCTCAGGGTGACGACTCTCACTGCTGCTTGTCACAATCTGCCCCTGGACTCATGTCCTTCCTGAGTCCCAGAATGCCAGCAGCCTAGGCTACTTTCCCTGGAACATGCAGTCATGGAATGGCCAGCACTGATAAAGAGTAAAAACAAGAACAACAAAACAATTTGATAACCTCTTAACTGACAGAAGAATTTTGCCTAGATACAAAGATCTGGGGACACATAAATGTGCGCGCTTTGTACTGAAGAGTCCACAGCAGTGTGGCCTTCCATGGAGCCTCAACCAAGGGTTCAGTTCTGAACACTTGATACATCTAGATAGAGAATGTACCCCATACCCCATCTTGTGTTGTGGATTCTTGCCTACCAAGCTTCCGAAGCCGGAAGACTGTAGGGGTACAAACTACTTGTTAAGTAGTTTGCCCTCTCAGAGAGGGCAAAGCGTCGCAGCACCAACAGATCCAAAGCCCCGTGGCACCCATACAGTGCACCCAGGCAGTGTGTGCGCGCAGTATGGTGGAACTGGCGGCCCAGGGTCTGCTGCACCGCTGCTATGGCTGCCCCACAGTAGAGAAGAGCCAGGCCACACAAGCACTAGCTAGTTGGTGACTGGGGACCTGGGTATTCCATGCAGTAGGCAAGTACTGGGCCAACACCCTACTAAAGGGCATCTGTTTTCCACTGCGAGAGGACACAGGTGAATCGAAAGAAATCGGGTGGGTCATGTACCATCGCTGAGAATTCTCAGCAAAACCAAACCGGTTCCGAGTTTTCAGAGTCGCAGAGGACCTACGTTGACAACACAGAGTTGGAAGAAGAGCCCCCAAGCCTCAAGAAACCGCTCCTCAGGAGCACCAAGTACAAATCCTCAATCTTGGGGACTGCAAAGGGTGACCATCAGACTAGAACAAGTTGAGGTCTCTGAGCCTGTAGCTCTCCGTGTGGCCACTAGATGGCGCCAGAGGCACGTCTCTGCTCACTCTCCAAGCCGGGCTTGGCTTCAGAAGTCAGCCCTCCTTCCCGGTTCCCTTTCTCATCCTGTAGCCCTCGAATTCCCGCCCAGAGCAAGATCCACTTTCACATGCGCCCTCGCTCCACTTTGCCCCCAGGAAATGCCAAGGCCTTTGAAGTATCCCAGGGAGCCAAACAATTAAACCGAGGGATGGGGTGGGGTGTAAAGATGGTTTTATGTAATTTGTAATCCATTGGTCTAAGTCCCCTCCTAGAGGAAAGGTTAACCGCAGTCTCAGAAGGAAATCCTTTTAAGGGGAAAACAACAACAACAACAGCAAAAAAAACTCAACAAAACAAAACCTCAACAAAGCAAGGGTTGCTTAGGTGTCTGGAAGTGGGACCATGGGTGAAGCAAGAGAGAAACACACCACGGTGTGAATATAGCCAAGTATTCCATTTATTAACAAAATAGTCTTAGCAAGGGAGAGCTCTGTTCACCCCACAAGAGGCCCCGCAGCCCCGGCGCTGCTGCGTAAGACCGGGAGGGAGGGAGGGAAGACCTGCATTAAGTCTTTAATCCCAGCCACCGCAGGAACCCACGGAAACCTAACGCCAGCTTTGGCGACTGCTGGCTCAGGTCTGGGACATGGCGAAGGGAGTGCTGTGATCCTAGGGCTCCCTGAGTCCCCAGCCTGCCCCCAACAGAGCTCCTAACGTTGTCTGGTCTGCTGACTTGAGGACTAGTAAGCTTTGGAGGGATCCGTCGAGGATCCCCGACCCCGCCCCTATCGCCAGGGGAGGGGGCGGGTCACAGTCCCAACTAGGGAGGAAAAAAAAGTAACGATAAAGTACTTGACAAAATATAAAGAGCAATTTCGTGCCAGCGGGGCCTTCTAAGACATTAAATTGGATGCGTCAGCCGGCAATCTGACTGCACCGCAAGGTGTGGGTCCCTGAGGGGCCAGGAAGGTAGAAGACGTGGCAGGCTCAGTTGGAGGCCACTGGGCCACTGCTGGCGGCGCCCGGACTTCCGGAGCTGTGCATCCTGGAGGGTCAAGGCTGTGATTTGATTTGAGGGCTCAGGGCCTAGAACCAAGTGCTCATGTGGGGAAGGGGGGAGGGTGTTGTGTAGTACTACACAGCACAACAGAATGCTGGTTCATCAGAGCTCAGGACCTCCAGCCACCAAGGTTGTCCTCCTCGGCTTCCCCACGCCCCCCAAATTGTTAATTTTTTTTTTTTTTACAAAGAAAAAAAATTAAAACCTCACATGGAAGGAAACAAGATAGGGGTAGAAGGAAAGGGGAAGAAATGCAGTTTTAACAGTTAAGACTCATGCAAGAGACTTCCCAAGATGGGGAAACTGAAAGTGTAGAACCCCAACTCTTCCTTCATTCCTTAATACCAAAATCAGTCAAAACCAAACAACCCAAAACCTTAAAACATATATCTAAGAAGAAGAAAATTAAAAAAAAGGGGGGGGGATGGGGAGAGGGATGGGGGTGGGGAATCATGGAGTTACCTGGGTGGTTAATATTATTATTTGGGGGAGACAGACATTTTGCATACCATTGACTCATGTGGTCATTAATGCACTTATATTCCCAGCTTGTAAGCTAACATTATAGTAAATAAATACACAGTCCGGTGGGGGAGGGGCTGGGCTGGCTCCTGGTAGGGGTAAGCGTAGTGGAGGCTGCAGCGTCGAAGGCAGTGGGAAGTGAGAGGAGGGGGTGGGTGGGTGAGTAGGGGAGGGCTGGGAGGGGCCAGAGCTATGGTTACTGGTATCCAAGCGCGGAGGCGGAGGCTAGTCTCTGTCCATACAGTGCATATGGCGAGTAGTAGGGTCCGGCTGTGGGAAGGGACGGCACTGCCAGGCCCCCAGCTGTAGATAAGTGGCTCTTGCCATAGGGGTGGTATCGGCTTAGCCCCAAAGTGTGTGGACTCCGCAATGACAGCGACCCGGGGCTGCCTGGGGCAGCGGGCGGGGGGAGATGCAGATGACAAGAGGCTGCGGCTGCAGCGGCGGCCGCGGCACTGCCCAAGCTCGACGCCCCGGGGTAGGCGGCCAGAAGTTTCTCTGCGCCCGGCAGGGCTGTGTGAGTCCGTAGATGGCTGAGCAGCTCCTCGGAAGTGGCAAAGCGCTTGTCGCAGGGCCCGCTGGCCGCCACCCAATTGCAGCTGTGTGGCAGCGGTTCGTTCTGCAGCATGAAGCCATAGGTGTAGAGAGGATGGCCCGGAAGCGCGGCCTGGGCGGCGCTGGAGGAGAGCGCCGCAGGTTGCAAGGGGTGCCCGGGGTACACCAGAGGGTAGCCACTGGCCTTAAGGCTGGGCCCGGCCGGATCGTGCGCGCTGCAAGTGGAGCAGCTGGAGCCGCCGAGGTGCGAGGCGCTGTGGTAGCCTCCTAGGCAGTAGGGGTCACGGCATAATCCCTGCAGGAAGGAGGGTGGGGAGGCCCCGGTGAGCGGGCTGGAGCTGGGGGGCTTGCCGGGTGGCAGGCCCAGGCCCCCGGACAGCTGACCTCCCACTAAACCAGACTTGCTAGGATCCAGGCCAGGCACGAACTGAGACGGGTAGCCGGCGTAGGCGCCCACGATGGAGCCATGGTAGCCGATGCTGGAGGGCGGTAGTGGGAACACCGAGTGGCCTGGTTTGTAGGGCGACACTGGAGCCACGTGGCCCGCCCCCACCAGGGCGGAGGGAGGCTCGGACTTGCGCCCCGACGCGGTGGCCTCTGGGCCACCGTGAACCGAGTCCCCGCCGCTGCCTCGGCTCCCAGCGGCTGGCTCGGGACTGGGTTTGGCTTCCTGGTCTTTCTTGTCCAGTTCCCCGCCGCCGCTGCCGCCGTTCTTGCAGTCTGAGTGGTGAGGGGAAGCTCCGCGGGAGCCGCCGGGCGAAGACGAGCTGGACGAGGTGGAGACCGATGCTCCGTGCGGGGGGAAGGGAGGGCAGGCGGCGCTGGGGACCCTGAAGCCCGCCTTGTCTCCGGGGGACGAGGAGGACGAGGAGGTGGTGGAGGACACGGACGAGGAGCCGCTGTCTTTGCGGGAGTCGCCGCCGCCGCCGCCGCCGCCGGAGCCTTTAGAGTAGGGCTTGAAGCTGGACTTGTCCTCCGCGGGCGAGTCCCCCAGCTGCTTGAGCGCCGCGGCCGCGGAGGAGGCGGCGCCGGGGGCGGAGCGGCTCGGGTCTTTCTCGGATCCCAGCCCGTTGGCCGCCGCCGCCGCCGCCGC